>WBNQ01025757.1:3899-24328 GCA_013401375.1 Spizella passerina
GCTGGCCTTTCTGTGTTCCAAATACAAACCAGTTACCTAGAATAGAAAGACATAATTTCCCCATTACCAGTCTCTTCATACATTCATTTTCCCATCACTGGATGTTTTGACTGGCCTGATTTTTCTTTGTTACAAGGTGCTGCTAGAGTTTGTACCTAGATGTGTTTAACCTACTTCAGCATCCTGCATTTTATCTCCCTTCCATGAGAAAAGCTAATCACACCATCCACCTTTAAGCTCAGCATGGAAAGATCAGAAATTCACTATCATGCTAGTAAGCACAGTCAAAATATTCAGCTCTGCTTCTGCAGGGACAGAGCACATTATCACTCAATATTAGAGAAGCTAAGCAACCCAGGCTGGCATCAGATCAGAGATCCATGCAACTGAGGAATCTCAGATGGCACTGACTTACATCAAAAATATCCAGTGATGCCAACTGATGTTCGTATATTTCATCTATGCTTGATGGATTTTTTATTTTTCCCCTTCACTTGGCAGGTTCAAATCATGTGAAAACTTAGATTTGCTGTTTATGTAAAGCAGTTGAACTCACATTACCTGGAATTACTATCTTTGTGAGTCCACCACTGTTTATGTGGAGGACTCTCTGTTTTTTCTCAGATGTAATTTACCTTCTGACTTCATATCTGGCCATTCTTCAATCTACCTATTCTATTAGCCCTTCAATTACTGGTTTTCTTCCCATATACATCTCCCTGCTCAGTGAGGGTAGGATTGTATCTTTCCCCTATCATCTTATTTCTCATCATCCATGTTAAGGAATCACCCCCTTCTAAATTTGCCTAATGCATTCTTATTCCCTTTAGCACTTCACTGTCTCTTTACAAATCCCCCTGCAATTTTTCATTGAGAAAGTGCCACAAAAATAGCACTGATTGCATTGTGCAAGGAAAGCATTCAGCAGGTAAGGATTCCATTGGTACTATGGAAATTTCAGTCTGCCTAGTCCCTCCATATCATTTGCATAACAGTAAATGAAATAGGCTTTTGCTAGGTCACTGATGTGATAATAGGGGCTTTGGGAACACAAAATCCTCACACATCACCTCTAATTTTCTCCATCTGTGAACTTGCAAGGGCTTCTGCAGTTCTTCTTCCAAAAGTTTGCACCGAGCCTGTTCCCTTAACAGTTCCTTCTGCATGTGATTAAACTCCCATCTGAAGACCATAAAATAAAAAGAAAAAACACACCAAAAATACTTCAACATGACCAAGACACTAATGTGGACATTAACAAATCATTCTGCCATCTACTATGATGCACAGGAAGCACTACATGGAAAGCACAAAGAGGCAGTTTGCCACTGCAGCAATACTGTGGTGGCAAACGTATCAACACAATACAGCTGAACAGGTGGAACCATAAAATAACACACTTGGACCTCTTCACTTGCTTCATTAAGAATGGCTCAGGAAAGAGGCTCCCAGGGAATCTACTCCACAGACTACTGGAACTCACTCTTCACATCTTCCCATGTACATTAAGGCCAGAAGGACAGTTAGTTTATAAACCTACAAATCAGTCATGGATCATATCCAGTTACTCCAGTGTTGAATCTAACAGCTTGTGTTTGAAAGGTTTTAAATCTACATGGCTCACACAATCCATCAAATAAAACACACTCCAGGACCTAAGCATGATGGACACCATTCCTAAGAGAACTGAGCTTTGATTTCTTTTATTACATGTCCTCAAGGAATTTCAGAGGTGACTTGCTGAATTTAAAATTAACTGAGCACTACCAAGATTCTTCAACAACTAGACTTTTATGGTGGTGATAGGGGGTTTAAGGGCAGGAAAAAAAGGCATATTTTGTAATTATCTGACCCTTATCACTTTAGTGGTGGGATCCTCTAAATTCTCTAATGTCAAAGGGGGGTGCAAGATTGTGATGTGCCTCCTCCACCACTGAATCTTTTCCTACTAAACTCAGAATTGCATTTAGCTCACTAGAGAGAAAAAGGTCTTTTTTTAACTGTGAGGTTGGACAAGGTTATGGAAGAGGGAAAAAAACCTCACATTTCCAATTGGCAAATCGGGAAAGCTAATTAGCAGCACAAGTGATAAATGGAATCTTTTCGACAGGCAGTTTTCATGATGGTTTTGGACTTCATTAAAGTATGAGATTGCTGCTGCAGTTAGCAAGAATTGATCCACCCATCATGGCAGGCAGCACACTACACTTCAATACTACCACTGAGTTTCAATACAGTAACAGACTTTCAGCTGAATGCATTTGGGCAGCAAGCTCAAATTCCATTCCTATCTGCAGTCAGTCGATGAAAACTGCAATTGCTAACGCTGTGTGCCCAGTTCTTCTTTCTGTTTCACCAAATCAAACTGGCATAATTCCACTGGAGTCAATGGGACTGACCATGGACTGAAGTTAATTTTTTCTGCTGAAAACCACAGAACCACACTGATAAAGTAAAGATCTCACCCAAACTGTGATAGCTACACCGAACTGGTACAATGGTTATCTGCTAAAACATAACTGCCTCTCCTTGCAAATCAAGACTGATTCTTAGAAAATATCCAGAGTTTCCCATCAGGAAAGAATACACTTCAAATATATGAGGGGTAAACAAGAAAGGAAGCATTAAGCTGGAGAAGGAGGAGATAAATTGGTTTTGGGCTATTAAATTGCTGTTTTAAAGAAACAAAACCTTCAATGAAAATTTAACTAAAACTTTCTCAGAGATCATAAGATTTGCATCTAAATCTAGAAGGAGAGAGCTCTGAAAACAGGATTTGGTTCTGAATATGCCAAGTGTCTCCCATACTCGTGGATTGCTTAACCAAAAGGAGTTCCACTAATCTAGGCATTGTACCATTGTACCATTTAGGAGCTCACTGGACTGTGAACACATTTTCTGCTGCTGCCAGGTTTATTCTGTAGGCAGTAACTCACATTACAAGGGGAAATACAGAAACTATTTCAACTTCAGCCAAGATCTCTTCTTTCCTTATTATGATATTTCAGTTTTCCTAATTGTTGGTAAACTGTTTAATGAATTTAATCCAGTCTGTATTTGAGTTCAAAGCAAAAAAACCCTTCTCCAAGGTTGATACAAGTCTTTATTATGTATCAACCATATTTTATGTCTCAAACACAAAGCCATGGCTGCAGTCACTATGGAAATGTATTGCACTGGGTTTCCTACCTGAGCTCCTGCACGTTAGCCACACTCTTGCCAAGTATTCTTGGCAACTTTAGCCAAGATCTCTTCTTTCCTTAATATGATATTTCAATTTTCCTATTTTTTGGTAAATTGCTTAATTAATTCAAATCAGTCTGGGTTTGAGCTCAAACCAAAAAAAACCCTTCTCCAAGGTTGATACAAGTATTTACTGTCTCAAACACAAAACCATGCCTGCAGTCACTGTGGAAATGTATTGCACTGGGTTTCCTACCTGAGCTCCTGCACGTTAGCCACACTCTTGCCAAGTATTCCCTTCTCACGCCGAAGTTTTTTGATCTCCAGCTTGAGAATCCTCATGTCCTCCATCCGCTGCCGGTACTCGTTCTCGCCCCGGTTCAGGACGGACTGCTGGATTTTGATCTTCTCGTAGAGCAGCGCCACCTCGTCATTGCGGCGAATCAGCTGCGTCCCCAGGGCGTGTCTCTCACTGAGCACCTGCGGGCACCGGGCAAAGCCATCAACTCACACCTCCTTCACACATTCCCAGAGTATCGTGGCTATGCTTGGATCAGTCAAAATCATAGACATTAAGAGGTTTCACTGCTATTAATTAAAGAAAGATGGGAAGAACCTAATGATTTCCCTTACAAGGGTTTGATCACCTGAAGAGTACAAACTGCAGATTTTGTTCACTTCAGTATCTTAACATTTTGGTTTTCATGGCATTATAAAGCTTTAGTACTCCCAAATTCACTGTAGCTAAAAATCTTCATCTTAAAATACAATGGACAAATGAGGAAAAAGAATGCAGGGTCTTTGAAAACTCAAATTAGGGATTCCAACCTTGTCAAATTCTTTCTTTTGCTTCATTCTCTCTACCTCAGCTTCAGCAATCATTTTTAGGAGTCTTTTCTCCTCTGCCTCCTGATTTTCAATATAGGCTTTGACTTCCTGAGCCTCTTTTGTCAACTTAAGCAGTTCAGCCTGATGGATATAAAGAATACAGGTGAACAACTGTTAAATAATAACTTCCCATTATAGAAACCTACAAATAAGAGTTACTTACAAATATTTCATACATTATTTTACCTTCCTGAGAGGTACACATTTTGTTAGTTTTTGAGAACTGATCACCAAGATAAGCAAGCATGAAGACACATAAAGAAATAATATAAATACTACTTTAATGTAATTGTCTTATACACAATAGAAATTTGAAAGTATTTTTATCTATGACAATTTTTCAAGTTGCCATTCAGGGATACCTCTTTTTTTTTTTTTTTTAATTATACTACATATATTTAGAAAGCTTTTCAGTGGAGTTGCTATTCATAGTCAGTCTGGGATGTGAGAAAGAATAGTTCACCTGCTGATAAGGGCAACAATCTCTGCTGTATAGTACAAAGCAGCATCAACTCAAGAAAGGCTTCAGACTGGAGTAAAAGGATTGGTGGCAACCAGGAAAGGAACAGCAAGATTTAAGAGCCACAGCACTTTGTTTAGTGGATGTGTTAAATGAGGAAGACTGTGAAAAGAGGGGCTGTTCCAAAGCAAGGAGGAGCAATACACTGCTACAGCAACTGCCCAGCACCAATACAAACTAACACTGGAATCTGCCCAGTCATTCTATCCCACTGTCACAAAATCTGCAATTTAAGGCACATATGTAGATAAAAATAATAGGGTCTTCCTGGATTATTAGAAGTTTTTATCACTGCTAGGTAATTAGAGCCAAGGTGGAACTAGCTGACCACAGTTCATTTTCATAGCTTTGAAAACTTTCAAGCCTCAACTCAAAGACTTCATCACAACTCTGACCCTTATAAAGAATGATGTTCAAAATAAGCATTATCCAATGCTGAAAGATTGAGCCTGTGATGAAGGGTGCACCCGCAAAAACATTGATTTAAGACCAACAGTTCCATCATAATAATAAAATAGCTCGTTCCATTCTTATTTCTTTAATAAAATTCTCATTTTCCTATATATGTAAGACATAGCTCTCTTAGTCAGTGTCAGATATTCATCAGCTGAATAAAAATGCAAGTCACTTCATGCTGAAATTCAATAAACACTGTACAAAAGCTGCCCACAAATGTAAAACTGCTCTTGTGTTCACCATTGCTGATAATATTTTTTAATAGATCACAAATCTATGGTCCTCTTATGTCAGAAAAATATGAATTGTAAACAAGAAGTGGCATTAGAAGTGGTCAGCAAACACTCATATAAACAAATCTCACTAGAACGCACTCAGTTTAAATAAATCTGAGCTGTCTTGTATAGCAAGGAACATAAATACTTAAAGCCACACAAGGATTTTCAGTTAGATTAAATATGCCCAGAACCACAGTACGAGGGTCTCTGTGCATCAGGTAAAAGGAAATTAATAAACACAGTCAACTGTGCAAGCAGAAAAATGGTCACATCTGAAACTGCTGTAAATCAGCACAGCTCACCTGAAGTCAGTTCAGAGAATTTGTAAGAACTGAAGATCAGTCAGCAAGAAAAAATAACATATATGGGACCTACACCAGTATCTTAAACCAAACTCAAACTAAATCCTTGTTTAGACTCTGAAGTATTAGTGCAAGTGATATTTTTATTGGTATGCTCTACTAGAGGTAGGAGGAAAGCAGGAGTTTTGTAAAAGTTATAACTGGGACTGAACACAGAATACTGAAATAAAAAGTCAGATTTTATATTCAGATTTCCAGAAAAAATATGCATAAAGAGCTACAAAATTATATTAATCACTTGACTTGCCAGCAGCTCCAATCTTGAGGGCCACTGATTTTTATTTTTTTTCAATATTCAGATGCTTTGTCTAACAACTCTAATCTGCAGCCATGCATGAAGGCCAACTGAAGCCAAAAGATGTCATTGAAGTGGCTTTAATAGAGCTTGGATTTACCACAATTACATATTTTTAAGGCCTTTATGCCATCTGAGGTGAGCATGTCTGTATAACCTCATTCCTATGAACCCCAGTCCTGCATGATTTAGCACATTCTTTAAGCTTATTTCCCAGGAACAGCTTTCTTACTTCCTTCACATCAGTGCAAACAGGACAAATTGATGCTGGCTTGCAACACAAATAATTGGCTTCTTTTGTGTCTGTGACAATCAGCTGCCTCTGAATTCTCTTCTAGTTTAGCACTCAGCAGTGACACTCAGGTAGAAGACCACAATGCCCTGAAGCAAGTCAGTAATGTCATGTCAGTGTATGGACAAACCTGCTGGTGAATAACTGAGTGGGTAAACCATGCAGCAATCATATGTTTGTCAAATAAATGGCAGACAGTGCTGAGGTGATGAGACAGAATTGGGGACTAGTTGAAGCGGAAAGCTCCACACAGGGAATGAGATGCTGTTTGACTTCTCCATCACTGATAGAACATCTCTGAGACAGACCAGGTACAAGAATACAAATTCATCAGCCTTTTACAAAGCCATATTGACATCTTGTCATAACTCTATGTGCTGAGAGAGGCTCAAAATTCAAGGAGTCATAGCAGCAAAGCAATAAACTGACAAAAGAAAACATTGCGAAAAGGGACAGGGAACTTTCGTTTTCTGGGGGTATTGTTTGCATTTTTCCTGGTATTTTTTTTCCTAGTGCTTAGTGAAGATTAAAAATAAACGCCTGTGAACACAACTCCATAAATCTTTTCAGAATACAGCAAATTGGGTTGAGATACCACCACAAATCTAATAGCTTATCTAAGGATGGGCTGCAGCAGCACTGAGAAGAACCCAAGCATCAAGCTTAGATTTCCTTTGATTTAAGACAGAATCTTGATGCTTTATACCACAGTATTAAAATAATAACTTTCTCTGCAGAGGGACCTACTAAAAGGCACTGCCTAACTCCCAAAAGGCTAATGCTTGCTAGTTACTTAGAAATACAACATTGTGCAATATAATGGGATTTGCACTTAAAAACAGTAGAAAAAAAAAAGTCCTTAAAAAGTTGAGTTAGAAGGGTCTACATTAAAAAGTTTGCTAGAATCAGTTGATACACAAAATCAACATCTCTACAAGCAAAGTGGAACTTTTTAGTAAAAAATGTTCAGTCACCAAGAGATTTAAAGCGTCCAACAGACAATTCCAGACTCTTTTATTATTATTATGGGCAGAGATGAAATCTGTCAGAAAGACAGATTTCTGCAACTATTATCTCTAAAGGGTGCTGAGATCTTGTGCTTCAAGTACAGAATAGCTTATTAAAATACAGCAAAACAACTACCACAGATCAGAACACAGTGCAGTCTGGGAAATCATGGAGTCCACCCTTTGAAAGAAAGTATCTGTGTCAAGGGTCTTACTTTCATCGACTCTTTCTCATCCTCTGACTGCTGGAATTGCACATTTACTTTCTCAAGGGCTATATCCTTTTCTTTGACCTCCTCTTTCAGCTGATCCACCTGGCGTGTGGAATTTTTCAGTTTCATCATCATTTCTGCCATCTCATCCTAATGGAATAGGAAGTGTGATCACAGAGAGGGTTAAAGCAAGAGATTGTTTGAGATGCGGAGTTCAAGCTATTTAGACGTTCAAAAATGTAGCCACGGTGCATGAAACTAGATCTGTTGTACCTACTATAAAACATCACTTTTTAATCCAACAGAACAAAACAGTTTCATTAAACAACAGTTTTTTGTTTAAGCCAGCATGACATTGCAATAAAAAAAAACCTTTTAAAGATACACTGACAAAAATAATGACCATCAATCATGAGTTTAATAAGACATTTAATTTAAAGTGCTGGACACACTATAAGAACTAGCAGTAAATCCAAATCACTAAGATTCCGATCATTTCCATCTGTTTTCATGCTTCTAATAACATGCTTTTCCAATAAGGTCATGCATAGTTGAGCACAAATCTTTGCAGAGAAGCTCATTTTGTGCAAACAAACATAGCCTCAGTAAGATACCAATACATGCTGTTTGCACAGAGGTGCAAAGTTCATAAGAGGGCTCAGTCTTTGAGAAGGTTCTGTGAAAATATTTAGCACATACTTTAAGCTCAAATACAGAGCAAAAATGTTGGTAGCACTGAAGAGAGATTCAGGTCAGGAGGAATACTTCTAACAGCACAAAGGTGCCTGCCTGTACAAAATTAGCATTTCAGCTCAGCACAGTGACAGCACATGTTATGCCATGAAATGGAAGCTAACAGAGTCACTGATTACACAGATATATTCTTCTGGATGTAATGAAAGCAGCTTTAGAGGCTATTACTCCTCTGCCAGAACCCACCACCTCACAAGGAAGACATCATAATCTCTCATATGGATACACCCTCTTGCAGTGCCAAACCAGGGTAGCTTAAAGCTCCTTCAGCACTACCCACCATAGGTGTGGATTTACTCAACAAATGAGGGATTTTTACCTGCATGAAGCGCTTAATGTAGCTAAGCAAGATATTGAGTCATGGCAATCTTCACCCAAGCAGCACAGAGAGAGGACTGATTAGTAGTGATATGTCACTAGGCCCAGCTGTTTGCACATTCAGCCACTTCCATGAAAACAATAGTTATTAAAAACTGTCTTTGGTACACAGCCTATAAATCTCTTTGGTGTTGTAAAAGATGACAGATTTAGCATATAGAGCTCAGACACACCTAAATACATTCTTAATTCTTTATTTAATGCAGAACAGTAAGAACACACAATTTTGCAAACTGGTCTCCTAATCAACTTACTTAAATAAATGAACTCCTAACACCAAAAGAAAACCCCAGGATGAAAGCATCAGCTATTTATATCATAATAACAGCCTGCCAGGATGCCTTTTCCATTCTAATCAGTTGAATGTTATGGTACTCTGGAGACCACTGGGCAAGGCGGGCATAAGATCATTTCACATTAGACAATCCAAAAATATTTGCATCCAGCTTTATCCAAACAGGCTTGTGCAAATTTTACTTCCCAAAATGAGAAAGAATTTGCCATAAGGTTTAAAACAACCATCCTTTATGTGCTTTTTTTTTCTTTCATGACTGGATGACCCGTTACTGAACATTGAATAGCTATTTTTCTCATTGCTAAACATAACACTGCCTTGGCCAAAAGATCTTTTGGGGTCAGCTATTTTCTCACACAGGACTTGCAAAAAGAGTTTGGTAGCATGACAAGCAAGCTATTAAAGTCTAAATATTGGCCTCTAACAACTGGAACTGTGAACAGCATAGTGTTACCACCATGTAACATTCAAAACCCAAAGACCAAAAGGCTGCTCCATTTTCTAACTCAGCAAACAGATGCCTGTTATTTATAAATAACCAAATTTATTTAGTGTGTTTTAAGATAAAAACAACTAGGAAAAAATCAGCATTGTGATTTTTCAACCTTATTTCTCCTGACAGATTGTTTGGGAGCCACAAGAATCCCAACACTGAATCCACCAGATGAGAGGCTGACTAAGGTCAAGTAAAACATCCCACATAAATGGCAAAATGGTGCATTCCTCATAAAATTCAGCACACAGCTTGTCAGGAACTTTGACAGTTCATTCCCATGTGCTTCTCAAACAAAACACCTACCTTTCCAAACCTAAGTATAAATTTGTAATTTACTATATATTTTATGTCATAAATACTTATTTGGAAATAACCCAAGGCTTAAAATGACAGCTTTCCAGGGTCCCAATATCTGCCAATTACAATAGGATTTGTGTAGTATTTTAGATCTTTACATCAGAATAACAGAATATATCCTTAAGTGCTCTGTTCTCTTCTTCTAGTATTGTTAGTAAGATCCCCAAGGAGGAGATATGAATGGAAAGAATCATCTCCTGAGGAAAATGACACTCTCTGAAAGAAACCAGCAAGGTGGAAGCATTTGGTTCTCATCAGAAGACCCCACTTCAGCTGGGAAAGTGCTTCTCTGCTTCCTAAATCATTATTCACAGTAATGTGCATACTCATTCAGGACTAAGGAGGCAATCTTATTCCCCTCATACCCTATTTCACATACATGCATACAACTCCTAAAGGGATAAAACAGACTGGAGGCAGGATGGCTTTATGAGTCTGTGGCTCCAGCGTACCATGATTTTACGCATGGTTTGCAGCGGGGATATTTCCACATGATGACTGAGGACTCCTATTTCCAGCCCAAATACAAATGGTGTAGATAAAACTTCAGGGACCTAAAACATTCATTTCCCCAAAACCCACAGGAATGCAGAAACCACTTCTGCTATTGAGCCACTGAGCTTCCCTTTAACAAATTAAAATTAAATCAGGAAAAAAAAAACAGCAGCAGAGAGAGAAGCACAAGGAAAAATGTATCCTTCTACCTTAGCTTCAATCAGATTTTTACTGTACAGGGTCCTCTCTGTTCTTAGACTTTCACAAAGAGCTTTTTGCTGTTTTAATTTAAGTCCTTGCCCTTCTATTTCCTTCTCATAGTTGCAGATCTGAATTTGATGCATTTCAAGATCTTTCATGTGATTGAGAATCTGGAGCAAAAGGAAAGGAAAGAAATTAACATGATTAAACCATCATCACAAGATTAGAAGGATGGAACAAAGTTTGTGATTTGAAAATGACAAGTTTAAATCCCTGGGATAAGCAGTTTTAACTACAGATGAAAATTGCTCCAGTCGAAATACAAGTTTAACCTTTCTGACTTGCTCATGTGGGACAAAACTGTATTTTAATCTGATACCTAGGTTTCACTCAAGACTCAAACTTATGGAGGAGCACATATTTAACACCAAGCTACTGAAAGAAAATATTGCCACAAATTGGTTGCAATACAATCAACATAAACAGTTTCCATCAAGAATAGACTCAGTTCATTTATGAAGCAAGTCTAGATAAGAAATAAAAACAATACTAAGGAGCACACACATCAAAAACACGGTTTACCAGGTTCACTACCCAGGAGGAGAAAACAATGCCGTTCTTAAAGCTAGGGAAAAAAAATTAGGCATTAAAAAAAGCTGAGGAATCACATAGACAAAATCCAGGAGAGGAGTCAATGTCCAGATGCAGTTCATATCCCGTTCTCCTGACTCCACTTTTGAAAGTAGAGTTTTGGGCTAAAATACATGCTTGCACATCAAAGGAGAAGGAAAAAACAAATGTTTACATCAAATAGTCAATAACTGCAAAGTTAGTAGTTTACAGCATTGTCCCTTCCTCAGCAGTAAAGTCTTGGGGAGGCCTAAATACAGGACAGGAGCTTAAATAATTAAATATTCCACCAAGTACCTCCAAACAACTTTGAAGATGCGGGAGAGCTAAATATCAAAAATTTTATTACAGAAGCAGGAATAAAACTCCAGCACATTGTAGCTGACTTCAGGTGATCCCAGGAACTGCTTACAATGCAATACAAAAACACAATCCCACTTTATAACCTACTCCTGTCTTTTCCTTTGCTGTTTAAACAATCTGCCAATAGTAACAGCACAGAAAAGAAATCAATAAGGCATGTTTTCTATCTGCACTATGGTGATAATAGGCTGGAGCAAGTTTTGAAAGTAGGTCACTGCATTTATAAGCATTTTACTTGTTTCTGATACAATATAAGTGCAGTAAGATTGTGGACAAAGTTTTCTGAGTTGTGCTCACAGGCTAGATGCTGATTTTGCTTTTTCAGGAATGATTAAACTCAATTCTTTCTTATAAATACAGAAAAGATATATGCAGTGTGTCACAACACAGCCCCATGGGAGGGTGAGCATGCTCAATTCCTGTTTAGTCAACAGGCACACTACACCTCTCAGATTTGGCAATGAGGGCACAAAGCTAAGCAAAAAGGATTTGGGATTCATCGTTTTTCCTCTATCCTCATAGCTCTATTATTTGTACACTTCACTATCATCTACTACTGGTTACCTGTTTAGTTCTATAAACCTACTCTATGTCAGTAGTGGTGCTCTCCTTACTTGCTTATCCATTTTTGACCACTCCAGGAAGTGCTGCCATGGCCTGAGTGATATGTCTATTGAAGAACAGGTGTGCCAAAAGATTATGTGAATTTAAAAAAAGGAAACTTATCCTTTCATTTTCCTGGACAGGTTGTTAACTGCACACTCAGCATTTTAAGAGGGTTTATTTGAAAAAAGCCAACATATTAAAGACTGGTTTTGGGACTCCTCAGAAAACACAGCCAAGGAACAGTTCCAACAGAACTGGAAGGTATCAGTGAAAATTTCACTACCCCCTTTTCAGCAGCCTAAACCTTGCACAGAGAAACCAGTATTTTATAATTTAAGAATTTCAATTCAAAAAGGAAAAAAATCTGCTAAAAGTTGTACCAAATAATACAGGCTACATAACAAAGAGCAAGAAACAGATGTTGTTACTTACTTGTGCTGGTTAATCTAGAAGTAAGACTTTTCAACAAGTGGCAGTGACTTGAAAATAAGCAGTCAGCCAAGGCAATAGTTAGAGGAGGAAATCATGCACAAACTCTCACCCTAAAAATATTTTACTGTTGTGTATATGATTTTGTTGACTCTGTTTATCAGTTAATAGTAAACTATTGTTGTCACAATATACAGAGTATTACCATACAATTTCAGAAAGCTTTAAGCATTTGCCCTAACAGAGTAACACCATACCACACCCGAAGGCTTCAGGCATCTACCCATACAGAGNATTAAATATTCCACCAAGTACCTCCAAACAACTTTGAAGATGCGGGAGAGCTAAATATCAAAAATTTTATTACAGAAGCAGGAATAAAACTCCAGCACATTGTAGCTGACTTCAGGTGATCCCAGGAACTGCTTACAATGCAATACAAAAACACAATCCCACTTTATAACCTACTCCTGTCTTTTCCTTTGCTGTTTAAACAATCTGCCAATAGTAACAGCACAGAAAAGAAATCAATAAGGCATGTTTTCTATCTGCACTATGGTGATAATAGGCTGGAGCAAGTTTTGAAAGTAGGTCACTGCATCTATAAGCATTTTACTTGTTTCTGATACCATATAAGTGCAGTAAGATTGTGGACAAAGTTTTCTGAGTTGTGCTCACAGGCTAGATGCTGATTTTGCTTTTTCAGGAATGATTAAACTCAATTCTTTCTTATAAATACAGGAAAGATACATGCAGTGTGTCACAACACAGCCCCATGGGAGGCTGAGCATGCTCAATTCCTGTTTAGTCAACAGGCACACTACACCTCTCAGATTTGGCAATGAGGGCACAAAGCTAAGCAAAAAGGATTTGGGATTCATCGTTTTTCCTCTATCCTCATAGCTCTATTATTTGTACACTTCACTATCATCTACTACTGGTTACCTGTTTAGTTCTATAAACCTACTCAATATGTCAGTAGTGGTGCTGTCCTTACTTGCTTATCCATTTTTGACCACTCCAGGAAGTGCTGCCATGGCCTGAGTGATATGTCTATTGAAGAACAGGTTTGCCAAAAGATTATGTGAATTTAAAAAAGGAAACATCTTTTCATTTTCCTGGACAGGTTGTTAACTGCACTGCAATGTTAACTCAGCATTTTAAGAGGGTTTATTTGAAAAAAGCCAACATATTAAAGACTGGTTTTGGGACTCCTCAGAAAACACAGCCAAGGAACAGTTCCAACAGAACTGGAAGGTATCAGTGAAAATTTCACTACCCCCTTTTCAGCAGCCTAAACCTTGCACAGAGAAACCAGTATTTTATAATTTAAGAATTTCAATTCAAAAAGGAAAAAAATCTGCTAAAAGTTGTACCCAATAATACAGGCTACATAACAAAGAGCAAGAAACAGATGTTGTTACTTGCTTGTGCTGGTTAATCTAGAAGTAAGACTTTTCAACAAGTGGCAGTGACTTGAAAATAAGCTGTCAGCCAAGGCAATAGTTGGAGGAGGAAATCATGCACAAACTCTCACCCTAAAAATATTTTACTGTTGTGTATATGATTTTGTTGACTCTGTTTATCAGTTAATAGTAAACTATTGTTGTCACAATATACAGAGTATTACCATACAACTTCAGAAAGCTTTAAGCATTTGCCCTAACAGAGTAACACCATACCACACCCGAAGGCTTCAGGCATCTACCCATACAGAGTAAGATCCCATCACTTCAGAAGGCTGCTCCTCTTGTTCTTCAGCCAAATCTTTTTTACCCTCATGTTCATGCACTGCAACTGTGTGCCCTCTGCTCCCTTTGGTGGTTGGTCAGTGCCCCTGGGCACTCCATGGCTCGTTGCTGTCAGTGCTGCTCACAGCTGTGCCCATTGGGGATGAGGCTCTGCCACAGCCCCACTCCCAATCACCGCAAACTGTGTGATGTGGTAAATGATGATTTTGAAAGATGAATTCTGCAGCTCTGTAGAGTATGTGCTGCTATAAATAGCCAGGCAGTTTTCAGAGCCAGAATAGCTACATCTCTTAGCTACATCTCTTTTTCAGCTCTTATGCAATTCCAAAGGTGGGGTGTAACTTCCTGCAAAACCAGGTTGGTAGCAAAAGGTGAGAGAAGAGCACTGACTGGCCATGGCCTTACTACCATCAGTAGCTCATTCCCCACCCGCTGTGAAATGACTTCTGTAGTTTTGACACAGCTTCTCAAGTCTGAATAGGTCAAACAGTGAACCTAAATATTACCTATTTACATAACAATCCTGACCCTATGTTGTCCTACACTGCATTTGGACTTGAAGGACAAGACTGCTGTCTCAATACCCCTGTGCTCAAAACTGTTCTTGCTGCTCTTCACCTATAAGCAGAGTCAGGAACTGCCCCTTTGGTGATCCAAGGAAGCCTGCCAGTCCTTTGGAAAGCTGCAGTCACTGCAGGCATCATTATACAAACAGCTCTAGTGTCATAAGCCATTTATTGAGCCTCTGCCTTATAAGAAATGATAGAAAATTTACACCCAAAGTGGCAGGGGGAGAAAAGAAAAAGTAAGTGAACAAACATTTGTCATTCTCACCCTCAAAATACTATGGGCAGCCCCAAATAGAATTAAAAGAAAGAGCCTTGTAGTTCTGAGTGTTATGAATTACTCTCTGGCCCTAGCTTACAATGTTCTTAACTCATATCTACACTGTTAGAAATGCACTATGAGGGAAAGAAGGAAAATATGACTTTGCAACAAAGACAAATCTCACTTTTGTGGAATATTATTTACAAGGAAATGACAAGAGGTATTCCAGGCAATGGAGCATACACCATTCTAAAATGATTTAAAAGCCCCTGGTCAAATGAAGTTGGAAGGATAATTTTACTGTGAAAAGATAGCAAATAATTTTTGAGTTGAAACTGCTTGGAAGCTAATCCCAGTAAATCAATGAGCTCCTTGGAGGGCTCTCCAATGTGATACTCAGCAATTAATGGAACATGTTAAAAACATGTTCCTGATTTTACTTCATCAGGAATAAAGTTAAACATAATAATGGGCAGCAGGAAACACGGATTTTATGCCTCTGCAGCTGCTCCTGGAAATCTTGTTTTGCAATCTATTTTGAACATGCTGAGCTGTTTTCACATACGAAGTAAGCCTTCAAAATGTTAAGTACCTTACAAAGATGTTGAGCACTGTAGGGTCTCCCTGGCCTGGATTTTAGGACAGTGGTCATTTGCAAGATAAGATCCTTTGCAGATAGGGCAATCAAAGTGTAATTTCCAAGTGCATATGAGTTTCAATTGTGGGACTCATGTATAAGAAGTCAAGAGGCCTTGGTTTGAACTCCAGTAATGGCAGTACATGGATGGACTCCAAGTCTCTCACAGAATTACCAAGTTTTTCTTCCATTGATAAGGTTTCCCTAGAGAGAGCTGAAGCAGTAGCACACAACATGCACTGACAGCAAGAAATATTTGTACATTGTATTGAAGACCACCAATCCAAGCTTTCTCCCACTGGCATGTAGGAAAATTAATGTATCATGTTCACAGTTCTGAGAGTAAGACAGGAAAGAACCCCTTGCACAAAGAGCTGTTCCTACCTTCTCTTTCAGCTCACTCAATTCCTTGATGAAACTCTCTCTCTCCTTCTCCAATTGGTAAATAATCTTCCTTTGTTTCTGAGCTTCTATTTTACAATGTTGTATTTCTGTCTCCAAGTTCTGTTTTGACTGTTCATGGAACTTCACCAAATCAATCTGCTTCTGATTAGCATTTGCAGCCTTGATCAAGTTCTAAAGGGAACAAAAATTAATGAGTCTTGAGCTGAAAATGAAACACTGTTACCACCATGACAAAAGCATGCCATTGTCAGAACGGATTATGGACTTTTCAATGTTATCATTCCTTATCTAATTTGTTCAGTTGAAATACTTGAACCTTAAATCTGATTTGAAAAAAAAAAACCAAAATCTCTAGCACAGCTGCTAAATAGAGCTTTTTCTGATTTCGTTAAAACACTAGTGTCTGCATTACAAAAAATAAAATTGACAGGATTGTTTACAAGTGGATATAACTAATGACTGGAAAATCCTTACCAGCTTAAAGGCATTTTGATTGTAAAGCATGCCAACAGCCAGTAACATTAATAATAAAGCCAAATACACTTCTTTCTCATGTCTTCAATAGAAAGCTCAAGCTTGAAATTAACCAAGCTTACTTTAAAATTTTGCATAAAGATTAAACAGAAAACATCAACATATCATCTTTACAAAATCAGCTTCCTGGTCCCACTTTAAAATTTCCTTCCCTATACAAAACAAATATTTGTAAGCTGTCAAATCAGAGCCTCTGCTAGATTCAAGACACAGGACAGCAAATCTACACCAAATAAAGCATGTCAGAAATCATCTTTTAGCACTGAATTTAGTAGATAACATTTCAGGTCTGCCCATAAACCTGAGATGCTATACTGCAGTACAAGAACCTTGGGCTGATGGGAAACAATCAGTATGAGAAATCAGATCTAACAGCAAGGACTACTACTCAACCAACCTGCCAAGCTGCTGCAAGTGTATCAACACTCTGGTTGTCTTCTCTTAGCAAACACTCAGTTTGCCTAGATTAGTACCAAACTTCATAAGATACAGAGTAAAAGATCTGTGTAAAAACAGATATAGCAAACTCTTCGGACACCAAATAATGGGTTTGCAGTTTGAAGTCCCTGATGGTTTATACATTAAAACTTGGAAATCTTCTGTGTTTTTATGGATACTAGCATTATTTTAGTGCACAGAAAAGTAGTTTGTACAGCTGCTTAAGGAAATCTGAAGGCTTTAACTTACGTTATGAATTCTACATTTCTGTGTGGATGTGAATGTTTAAGCTACAGGCATTTAATTCTCAAGCTGTGAGGCTTATCAATATGACCAAAGCAAACTCACCTGGTTTAGCATATCCCTTTCCCTCACAAGCCCATCTATGGCTCTCTTGTCAGTCTCTGCCTGCTTTTTGCCTGTCTCCAACTCTAGAGAAAAAGAGAAAAGACAGTGAATTCTCTGTTCAAATTGTACAGCTGTTAAAAATGCAGATGTCCACAATTTAGTTGACTTTTTATAATGCCTCGACATTACATAACCAGTTCAAGTAGTTTTGAACAGGTTTTACAACCCTATGTATTAGCTGATGCTAATGCTTATTGGGTACCTAGAATAACTTGAAAGAACTCAGAAAACAGATCCACCTATCTCTTTGGCACCTACCTTTCTCCAGTCTGATTATTTGATTTTTTAGCAGGTTTTTTTCATTTTCTGCATCAACTTTTTGTTCCTCTGCAGTGCGCAGCTTATTCTGGAGAACATCTCTCATTTTGCTCAGCTTTGAAATTTCGAGGCTCATATGAGCAGATTCATCCTCTATCTCCTACAGAATAGCAACAAGGAAAGGGGAGAGAAAGCATCCATAGAAAGAGGGAAGAAAATGCTTTTTTATTTGGTGTACACTTACTCCATGAAACTCAGTAAGAAAACATGTAAGTGCTGTGGGTCAGCTGCAGAAAGATAATTAGCTAACCAAAAAATATTTAATATAATTCAAACAAAGCCAGCTTGGGAAATGAAAATGATAATCAAATCTTACACTTTAGGGCTAAAGATGATCAACAAAGAACCTCAAGCTGCAAACTTCACACAGCACTACCCAATTAGTCCAGTAGATTAAAAACAGGCAGATCTATTTTCATTTGAAGTACTAGGTACAGTGATTGTGATGAGAAAGAGATCTGTAGTGTGGTCTGATTGCATGTCTCTAAATAGCAGGTGTGTATTATCCCCATCTCTTTTATGACCTATGGCTTTAAAGAAAAGGCAAAATCCAGAGTCTGTCTCATTTACTATACAGTAGAGGAAAAAATAATCAATCAAAATACTGCATGACTGGTTACTGGGAAACAACCAATAATCACAACAGCAATCAGTCTTTTTCCTTTTAAAAAGTAAGTATAACTTTGTACAATTCGGTGTCACTGCGAGGTTTTACAGTCATCACAGACTACAGTGTTCCACTTACAGCCTCAGATACTGATTCTGTGGGAAGGGCAATCCTGCTATGAAGCATCCTCTGGGAGAATGGGAATCTCCTCAGTTCTCACNAACCAACCTGCCAAGCTGCTGCAAGTGTATCAACACTCTGGTTGTCTTCTCTTAGCAAACACTCAGTTTGCCTAGATTAGTACCAAACTTCATAAGATACAGAGTAAAAGATCTGTGTAAAAACAGATATAGCAAACTCTTCGGACACCAAATAAATGGGTTTGCAGTTTGAAGTCCCTGATGGTTTATACATTAAAACTTGGAAATCTTCTGTGTTTTTATGGATACTAGCATTATTTTAGTGCACAGAAAAGTAGTTTGTACAGCTGCTTAAGGAAATCTGAAGGCTTTAACTTACGTTATGAATTCTACATTTCTGTGTGGATGTGAATGTTTAAGCTACAGGCATTTAATTCTCAAGCTGTGAGGCTTATCAATATGACCAAAGCAAACTCACCTGGTTTAGCATATCCCTTTCCCTCACAAGCCCATCTATGGCTCTCTTGTCAGTCTCTGCCTGCTTTTTGCCTGTCTCCAACTCTAGAGAAAAAGAGAAAAGACAGTGAATTCTCTGTTCAAATTGTACAGCTGTTAAAAATGCAGATGTCCACAATTTAGTTGACTTTTTATAATGCCTCGACATTACATAACCAGTTCAAGTAGTTTTGAACAGGTTTTACAACCCTATGTATTAGCTGATGCTAATGCTTATTGGGTACCTAGAATAACTTGAAAGAACTCAGAAAACAGATCCACCTATCTCTTTGGCACCTACCTTTCTCCAGTCTGATTATTTGATTTTTTAGCAGGTTTTTTTCATTTTCTGCATCAACTTTTTGTTCCTCTGCAGTGCGCAGCTTATTCTGGAGAACATCTCTCATTTTGCTCAGCTTTGAAATTTCGAGGCTCATATGAGCAGATTCATCCTCTATCTCCTACAGAATAGCAACAAGGAAAGGGGAGAGAAAGCATCCATAGAAAGAGGGAAGAAAATGCTTTTTTATTTGGTGTACACTTACTCCATGAAACTCAGTAAGAAAACATGTAAGTGCTGTGGGTCAGCTGCAGAAAGATAATTAGCTAACCAAAAAATATTTAATATAATTCAAACAAAGCCAGCTTGGGAAATGAAAATGATAATCAAATCTTACACTTTAGGGCTAAAGATGATCAACAAAGAACCTCAAGCTGCAAACTTCACACAGCACTACCCAATTAGTCCAGTAGATTAAAAACAGGCAGATCTATTTTCATTTGAAGTACTAGGTACAGTGATTGTGATGAGAAAGAGATCTGTAGTGTGGTCTGATTGCATGTCTCTAAATAGCAGGTGTGTATTATCCCCATCTCTTTTATGACCTATGGCTTTAAAGAAAAGGCAAAATCCAGAGTCTGTCTCATTTACTATACAGTAGAGGAAAAAATAATCAATCAAAATACTGCATGACTGGTTACTGGGAAACAACCAATAATCACAACAGCAATCAGTCTTTTTCCTTTTAAAAAGTAAGTATAACTTTGTACAATTCGGTGTCACTGCGAGGTTTTACAGTCATCACAGACTACAGTGTTCCACTTACAGCCTCAGATACTGATTCTGTGGGAAGGGCAATCCTGCTATGAAGCATCCTCTGGGAGAATGGGAATCTCCTCAGTTCTCACTGACAATAAGCTTCAAGAGGTTTAAGAGTAGTTTGACAATTCACATTGCCCAGCACACAGCACACTGCAGGATGGTATTGCAGGCACAATCTCTACACAACCTGCAGCCCAGATCATGACTAGGGCTCTTAACCTTTAGCAGCTGGCTTAACTGCTAACTGGGCAGTATCTTCTATTTTTTTTT
>WBNQ01025759.1:0-20508 GCA_013401375.1 Spizella passerina
CTGTGAACACCATCACAGAAATGCACTTTTCCCACCCTGCAGACAGGGAAGGAATGTGCCAGACAGGGTTGGAGAACACCTGGAGTAGCAACTCACAGTAATTCCCTGCCTGTTGGCTTCTCTGACTCTTTAAGTCTAAACTTGAGAGGGATTTTCTCTTTCACATCCCACTGATGTGCATCCCTTATGGAGGCAAGATCTGGGGTACAATACCCTGAGCTCTGTCCCTGCCTTACTCCAGTGCTTATTGGCAAAATGTTTCATCTTGCCAGACTTCCAACTATTTAAAAGAGATCAAGTATTCCTTTCTTCCTGCATTTGCAGAATATTTTGAACTCCCCTGTAGAGAGGTTTCTGCAGTGCTGCTGGTCCATTTGCACATCCCTGCTCTTTGCTCTCATGCCAAGGATTAGTGTTCATGGAGCTGCAAGGGCAGCAAGAGAGACATTGAAATCATAATTTTCACAGTGAAAGCTGCAGCAGTTTTAAACCTTCCATTGCTTCAAGCAAAGGTTGCTCCTTGTGTGTCAAATCAGACCAGAATAACAAATTTAATAACTTCACTTCTTCTGACATTGCTTTAATGTGATTTTTTTCAGGGTCTGCCTGGAAGAGCAGGTATTAAAGGCTCAAAGGGTGAACCAGTAAGTGAATCTCTCTAACGATGGGATCTGGTGGGGAAAGTGGTCACAGCAAGACTTTGTAGCTTTGGGGGACTGGGAGGACTTACCCCAAAGTGATGGATTCTGTATTTCTGCTGGGGCTGAAGAGCTGGAGTTAGGTAAAATAACTGGGCTGGCACCTGGTTCAGGAGTTATCAGTGGTTTAGAAAACCTCATCCTTTTGTCACAGTCCCAGGAGGAGGTTTGATCTTTGGGAATCAAAAGGCTGAGCACCAGCAGGAGCAGAATGATCTCATCTTGCCTTCTGCAGATTTTCCCCTCACCTCAGGAGAAAAACTTCCATGGAGCTTTAGATTGACACCTACCTGTGAGATGAAAGACAACCTCAGGCACACCAAGGCACTCCAGCACAAAGCTGCTCTGAGAGGTGTCTTTGTCCCTCTCCTTTGTGAATATTTCTCTCTGCATCAATATTGCTGCTAATGCTCAGGGAGGAGAGCAGGCTGCAGGGAGGTGGGGCAGGAATCTCCTCTGCTGTGAAGGAGGGAATGGGATGAGATATCCTGGCATTCCCTGGCCCCTGGTGCCAGGAGAGAGTGTGCAGCTCACCTGTCCTCTGGTGCTGTGAGCTTTGCCTCAAATCTGTGAAAGTTTAAATCTGTTTTTATTTCCTGATCCAGGTTTTAACTCCCTCCTGCTGTTGCTGCTTCAGGCAGGACAGAAATGACTCCCTGAAGTGCTGCTGCCCTCACTGAGTGTTTGCTTTGTGCTCTGCAGGGCAGCCCTGGCGAGATGGGAGAGGCAGGTCCCTCTGGAGAGCCAGGCATCCCTGTAAGTGCCACATTTCCATTTACCATGGCTCTGTTGGTGAATTCTAAACCCAACTGGGCAGCTGGAGCTCATGTGCTGCTTCCTTGCATAAATAAATCTCCCAGTGGTGCAGCACCTGCAGTCCCAGGGGGTTGAGCACTCCAGGCATTGCTCAGTGGTGTGAGCTGGCTGGGCAGGGCGCTGGGCAAAACCCACAGCAGTGGGGCTGGCAGAGGGGCCAGGGGGGCAGGAGGAGGGGGCTGAGCAGCCTGGGATGCAGGAATGTGTCCCACAGGGCTGGGAAGGGTGGGTTTGTGCCTCCTGAATGTCACAGCTGCCTTTGGTGTCCCTGCCAGGGCGATGTTGGCGTCCCTGGTGAGAGAGGTCTGCCAGGACCCAGAGGAGCAACCGTAAGTACAGAGCTGGCTGTGGACCAGAGAGGTGCCAAAACAGGCTTGGGATGGGGGGTCACTCTCTGGCTACAGGAAAAAGCCTTTTCTCTCTCAGTGGTGTCCCTGGGGAGCTTTGGCAGCGCAGGAATTCCTCCCCAGGCGGGGTCAGGCCCTGTTCTCACTGACAGCTCCGTGCAGATGCCAAGGGATCCCTCCCATTCCCCTTGGCAGAGCAAACTGCAGCTGCCAGGGGGTTTGTGGAGCTGCAGGAGGGGCTGGGCACTCAGCAAGGCCCTCACTGCACAGGAACAGGAAGGTTCTGCCCTGCTGAAGTGAGGATTAGGGTAGCAGAGCTTCACTGTGGCAATGGAGTTTGCCATCAGCACATGAAGCTGAAATCCTCCCCAGTCCTGCATCCCTTTCTTTGCAGCACTGCAGAGGGATTCCCTGCAAAACCTGAAGCCTTGGATGAAACAAACCTGGCAATAACTGCATGGAGTCCCTGCTCAGTAGCAGAGATGATAACAAATAATACCAGGAGGGTAAAACCCTGATTTTGATCCCATTACTGAAAATGCTTGGGTACTTTTTCATCTTGTCACTCCCAACTATTGCTGCTGCTGGGGTTGGGATGGGGGGGTCCACTTCCAGTTCCACTTCCATCTTCCAGTGGTTTTTGGGGGGTTTTTCCTTTTCCTTTTCCTTTTCCTTTTCCTTTTCCTTTTCCTTTTCCTTTTCCTTTTCCTTTTCCTTTTCCTTTTCCTTTTCCTTTTCCTTTTCCTTTTCCTTTTCCTCTTCTTTTCTTTTTTTATTTCCCCATCTTAATCTCATTTTGAAATCCAGGAGCCTACTGCAAGTCTAATATGATTTCTGGTACGTGCCACTTGGAAGAAATTGAACTGCATGATTTATTGTTTGTGAGCAGCTTCTGCTTTACTTCCAAGCAGAGGGAAATCAGCTTTAGAAATAAACTGTATTAATAATGTTTGCTTTTATGTCTGCAATTTTTCACCAGAGTGGCTGGCCTCACAAAAGGTACCACATTATTGCAGCCAAAAAGCAAAAGCAGTTGAGCTGATTGTGTTGGTGCAGAGTTTTGACAGGGGTGCTGTTGCAGCTGAACCCATGGTTATATCTAACCTGGGCTTCTCATTTCTGATTTGTTTTATTGGAATCATAATTTATTTGTTAAGAGTGGGCTGTTCCAAGAGAGGTGCAGGATTTTTCCGGTGTTAAGGCTGCTTGACTCAAAATAATTTGGGTTTTTTAGCTTTTTCTCAGAACCTGTCAGGTCCCTCCAGCTCCCATCAGCAGCTCAGCAGAGCCATTTTTGATGCAATTTAACTCAACTTCCCTAAAGCTTTGTATTTATAACTTTTAAAGTTCCTTACTGAATTACAAGAAGAAGGCAAAATGGAAAGCAGTAACCACAAAAATACCTGAGCAGTTGTTCAGGTTTTTGAGGCTGGTGCTGCTTTATGTCAGTGGCCAGTCTGGGGTTTATTTGTGTCCCTGAATGCTCCACCCAGCAGGGATGGCAGTGAAAGGAGCCAAAGCTGCAGCCCTGCCTCCTGACAGAAGCTTGCTGAAGGCATCTATTTCAAGAAGACAGTTTACAAAATGAGATTTAAATGCCTAAATTACTTAGTTGCTTTTTTTTTTCATCCAAGATCTTTATTGGATCTGTGTTATTTTTCTCAGGAGAAAGCAATAGAGACTCCTAATGGTAATGTTCATATTTTGTCTGGTGAGCTTTTAAAAGCCCTGGCAGCATAAAGTGCTGCCTTTTTGTGCAATACTGGAACCAAGGGTGCCCAAGAAAATGGAAGCAATTGCCATTTTTCATTTCCAAGGGCCTGCAGCATGTGTTTTGCAGCAGCTCCTTGCAATCAATTAAAAGCAGAATATTGGGACAGCAGATCCCTCTAAGGGATGTTGTCTGTGCTCTGTCATGCTGCCACTTTTTGATGTCCCTGATCTCTACTACTGGTGAGCATGGCATGCTCTAAAGCATTGATTATCCAAATAAACCTTTCTGTTAACAACAATGCAATTAACAAAGCTCAGCAAACACCAAACCAACTTTGCAGTGGTTCAGCAGCACAGATCAGCACACTCTGCCAGTTCAGTGACAGCTGACTCACCTGGCCCCAAATGTTCTCCTCACCTGGCCCCACCTGTTCTCCTCACCTGTGCAAACCCAGGGCACCACAGGGAATATTTCTCTGTCGGTTCTGGGGTGTCCTGCCTGACCCCCTTGGGAGCACTGACTCTGACTCTCATTCATGGAGAAAGTTTCCTAAAGTCCAGAATAATCTAGAATCCAGAAAAGTGTGAAACAGATTACAGAGAGTAGTGTAGGTGTATCACTGGGTGATAAACTTAGGTTTTGGGATTTTTAGTATGTTGTGGATGGAAGCAAGATGGAGGGCACAGGGTGTTGTCCTGGGCTTCTTCTTCATGCTTCTTCTTCCTCCTTCTCCATGGGTTTGGGTGGCATTTTGTAACTGGGCAGAAAAGTGACCATTGCAGCTCTGTGGGATCAGTTATTGGGTTAAAAGGGGAAATAATCCAGGTGTCAGCTCTTAATTAGATGGTTTAGTCTTAAAAGCTCTTGCAACAAGAGATTGTTGGCCATTTTGTGCCTTCTAATGAAAAGCTGCTGAACTCACAGCAGTGAGACTGTTTTACTGATAAGAAATAATAAACACTTGAGTCTGAACATGAACTACTGCCTCAACTGCCTTCAATCCAGACCCAGAAAAACCAACAACTGGTACCCCCACACTTACCAAAGCTGATCTCTCTCTTTGCAGGGACCACTCGGCCTCCAAGGCCCCATAGGAGCCCGAGGTGTCCGAGGCTTCCAGGTCAGTGTCACAGAGGGGACATTCTGGTGGTTTGGCAGGTCGGTGCTCTCTGCAAGCCCCTGGCCAGAATTTGGGTGATGGCAATAAGAGAAGGGAAGAAATCTCTTCCATTGGCCACAACCAGCGTGACACCTTCATTACCACAGGTGGTAGAAAGAGTAAAAGGCCAGATAAGCTGCCTGCAGGAGCAATTTATATTTAGTGTTTGTTTGCAGAGGGAGGGGTTGAGTTTTAAGCCTGTTCCCTGGGAGCAGCTGTGGCTGCCCCATGCCTGGAGGGGTCCAAGGCCAGCCTGGTCTGGTGGAACGTGTCCCAGCCTGTGCCAGGTGGTGGAACAAACTGAATTTTAAGGTTTTATGACTTTTTGGGTTTGATCTTTGTAAAGACACCTCAGTTTCTCCTTTATCTGCTCCACTCTGTTTTTCTTCGGTGAATTCCTCCTGGGGTCTCCAACATTTCTTCCTCTTTTCTCCAAGGGTGTGGGACCTCCACTCCCCACTGGCACTGGCTGAGAGACCATCACTTGGTGGGATGAGATATTGAAGGTTTATTAATTTTAAGAGGTTTATTAATGAAAGACCCAGGGCAAAGGTTGGAGCACCTCAGCACATGCCTGACCTTGGACCAGGAGAGAAGCTGGAGTGAGCTCTACCAACCAACACAAGTCAGGGGAAAAAGGAGAGACATCAAAAAATAACCTTCCTGAACCTGTTATGGGGACTGGTGAGCTCCCAGGGCTCTGCACTGTGAGCTGTAGCTTGGTTTTGTTGTTTCCCCAACAGGGCCCCAAAGGTGCCAGCGGTGAGCCCGGCCTGCCTGGCCCGACTGGGATCCGTGGAGAGACAGGAGACAGGGTAAGGACAATGCTCCTGGCACCCTTTCCTGCTTGGGATGGGCATTTAGGGGGCAGTGGGCACCCAGAGCTGCTGTAGCTGATGTGTGCTGGGTGTCCCTGGGGCTGCCCAAGTCAGGCCTCAGGGCAGGGAGCAGCATCCATCCTGTCCCCTCTGTTCCTGCTTTCTGTTCCTCTCCAGAAACTCCCACTATTTTCAGACAGGGTGGATTGTTTAAAAGCAGCTTCCAGGCCCTATCCTAGCCAAAATACAGAGTGTTTTGGATTTCCACCTGTTTCTTACACTGGTTCCACCAAAGCCTTGCTCCCCAGGAGTACAAGAGAGCTGATTCATGAATTTTTGTTACTGAGATGCTTGATTAGATTCTCTGGGTTTGTTTTTTTTATATTCCAGTTTTATCAGTGACTTTTCTTTCTGAACAGCAAAACACCTGGGCATCCCACCTCACAATAAATGTGACTTTTTATTTAAATGAGTTCATTCTCATTTGAAAGAAGCCATCAGGGCAAAGTGAACAGCGTTTTTTGGGAGCTTGCAGGAGAACAGGAGCCATGTGTTCACCAGCTCCCTCCTCCCCAACTTTAAGGTGAAAGGTTTTTTTTTAAAAAAAAGCTTTAAGTTGCTTTCTGTGTAAGCAACTGCAGCAGCACCACAGGGCCTCCACAATGGCCCTTCTGTGCTGGCTCCAGGCAGGTTTAAAAAAGCCTTTGGGCTGGAAGTGTGAAACAGGAGCGTTATTGTGGAGCTCTGGGGCTCCTGGCTGCATTCAGGGCTTTGCTGTGGTGAAAAATGTTCAAATTCAGAGAGGAAGAGGCCCCAGCATGAAGCACCCAGGGAGCTGCTGCAGGCAGAGAAAACGTTGTGCTTAAAGCAGTAAAAAATAATCCAGGTTTTATTTCTGCCTCTGAAGTTCGGTGCAGTTACTCTGAGATGGGATTGTTGGTTGCTCAGAATGAGAGGAAACGGCCTCAAGCTGCAGCAGGGAAGGTTTAGATTAGATATTAGGAATTTTTTTTCCCAGAAAGGGTTGTAAAGCATTGGGACAGGCTGCCCATGGAAGTGGTGGAGTCCCCATCCCTGGAGGATTCAAACAAGGGGTGGATGAGGCCCTTGGTGGTTTAGTGGTGCTGGGCTCACCCTAAACCCTCAGGCTGTGTTTTTATAGCCTGAACAAACAGCCTGTGCTGCTGGGGACACACAGAGCACCCAGAGATTGCCCTGGGTTGGGATAAAGGGGAGATTTGCACTCACAGCATCCATGCAATTGCCCTGTCCCAGCTGTAGCCAGCTCAACAAACTTTCCTGAAATCAATGGAGACTTTTCTGTGGAAAAAGAGAAATCCCCTCATGCCTGAGCTAGCTGAGTACTGACAGGCTTTTTCACAGTCCTTGGACTGACTGCTCAGGCATGTAAACCAGCATTTCAATGTGTTTGCTGGCATGAAAAACACCAGTGGTTTGGTGCATTTGACTGGAAGATTGTGACAGTGCTCACAGGGGTTTTCAGATGAGGGAAGAGACAAAGATTTGACCCCATGTTTCAGAAGGCTTGATTTATTTTTTTATGATATGTATTACATTAAAACTATACTAAAAGAATAGAAGAAAGAATTTCATCNAGATAAAATACATCAGCCATCCTGCTGGGGTGGGATATGGGGATGGGAAGGGCTTGGCTGTTGTTGCTGACTGAGGCAGCAATAGACAAATATTTTTCCTGAGGATTTTTATTATGATGAAATTCCTGAGGATCCTGGATGCCAGCAGCCATCTGGGGCATTGCCTCTCTGGGCTCCCTGCTGGAGCACTGAGTGCTTGGCCAAAACCATGAGATGAGTTTTGTGGAGCTGATCAGAGGAAATGTGTGAAGACATGGGGCTGGCAGTCCTGAACTCCTTATTCCTGCAGTGAATTGGAGTTTTGAATGAAAATCCTCTGGGCTAAGCTTGTCTTTAAAGGAATGTTCCTTGCAGGGCTTGGTCTTTGGTGACTGAACTGTGGTTTTTTGCCATAAACTGTCATGGAGCCTTGAGACTCTGTCAAGTCAGAGGTATAAAATTTAGGTTAAAATGTTCAGAAAGGAATATATTGCTTTTGCCATCAGCAAACATAAAATGGGTGTTACAAAGTTTTTGCCACTCTTGCATTTCTACATTCCATTGTCTGTTTTTCTGAGTTATTTTTCATTAATAGAAATCCCCTCTTTTTTAACTTAATGCTTGGATTGAACAAAATAAAATGTCCTTGTTGTGTATCTTTGTTCTCCTTGAAGATTCTGTTCTGCTGAGCCATCTCTAGATCTAGTTAATAAAAAAAGATCAGTTTGCAGATGCCAGATTGGTGAGTGTGCTATAAAAATCCTGCTTGAAGGGTAAAATGGCTGAATTTCACATGTAGATTTTGCAGTAGAGAAAAAAAATTGGGGTTCTCCTAACTCCGGTTGGCTCTGCTCTCTGGAGCAGAAATGTCTCAAATAGGGCTGAAAATGTGAATGTCAGGTAGATAAAGATGAAAGGATTTTCCAAATTGCCTGGATTATTCCTGAGGTGATAATCAGTTCATCATCTAAATGTATTTTATTCCTGTGGCCATGTTGTTCCATAAATCTTTAAATCAGGAGCACCTAATTCTAAATCCTTGGAAAACTGACAGTCTAATAAGGCCTTGAAAAAGCATCTTGGCTTGTTGCCCTTGTGGTATGAAAATATTCTTGTCTGTTTTATACCACAAGTAAATTCAAGCTCCTCTCACATCACAGGCTCAGAAATTACCCCACAACACAAACCAGGGATGTGGAGAGTGTCACAGAGCAAGCAGGGGGGCTTAAATCCCTTCTTATTTCCAGGAAGTGTGAATGAGATTTGTACCCTCTAACTTGGCAGCTGGGAGACTCTGCCCCTTGCTGAGAGTGTCTGACCACACCAGGAATTCATAGCAAAGTCACAGTTGGAGCTCATTTGCTTCTTTCTCTTATTTTCAGGGTCCTCTTGGTGCTCCTGGTCCCAAGGGGAACCAGGTAAGTGATAACTTTTATGCCCTTGTCAGCAGAGAAATTTTAGGGACAGCACAAATGGCTTTTTCTTCCATAGATGAAAATATCCTGCAGCAGAAACCAAACCCCTTTCTGGTCCTGTTATCCTTGCATTGGCACAGATGTTGCCCGTTCTAGTGGGGACTCATGGAAATGCTGTGGTAAAAACACCAGGCCCTCAGTGGGTGTTTTGTAGCCACAAGGATCTGTGCAGGAGCTCCTCACATCAAATTCCTCCCCAGTTAAGTTTAGGAGTGCAGCTTTTCCTGTGCCTGATGAAGGATGTTTCACCCTAACCTCAAAGCCTGGCACACTAATGAGATAGTTTAATCTTTTACTTTTTGCTGCTCAAGATCCATGATTGGTTTAATCTCAGCAATGAGCTTTTGGGCCAGTTTTCATCAAATACTTTTATTAATGCATGGCTGTGTTCTTGCAGAAAGTGGAGCTTTCCTAGCAAGCTTTGCTGGTTTGTTTCCCACCATCAGCGTGGTCTGTGTTTTGTTGCTAAGGGGAAAGACCAACCTGATCTCTGTCTTGGAAAATTCCCCTTGAAATCCATGGAGTCACCATAACAATGTTGATGATCTGCTCTAATAGCAGAGCTCAGTGCTGAGCCAGCCCTGCCCTGGGCCGGGATTGCAGGGATTTGTGTCACCCCAAGCACACGGATTGCTCAGGCTGCTGCTGGTGGAGCTGAGCAGCAAAGGCTGGGACAGGGATGTCACAGAGCTTTGCCACCCTTGCATTCCTGTCCCAGGAGAGCAGAGGGATGCTCCTCACCAAGAGATCATGCAGTTTGAGGGTGAGATGAAGCTGGGACCCTGCTCAGGAGGCCATGAGAACAGGACACAATATTTGCCTATGGTTGCAGGCCCTGTTTTCTGTGAGAGCAGGGGGAGCTGAAATTTCGGTTCCCTGCTTGAGGAATGCCAGTGCCAGCCTGTGGATCTTTCATGGCTCTCATCCATACAAATCCAGCCTTTCCTGCAGGTCCCAGCTTGTTGCAAAGGGCACCCANAGGTCCCAGGGGATATATCCAGGTCCCAGGGGATATATCCAGGTCCTTGCTGTCAGCAGTAGGTGCTCTGTTAACTCTGCTCTCTCTCTCAGGGCATTGCTGGAGCAGATGGCCTCCCAGGTGACAAAGGAGAGCTGGTAGGTGTCCTTTGTCCTTAAATTCAGTAGAAGTGACTCCTCAAATAACAGATGGATGCAGAAAGCCATGGATCACTGTGGCCAGTCAGAATTAACCAAGATCTCCAGCCCTGCTGTGAAAAGAGGGCAACCCAAGCCTTGCACACATCTCAGCAGCTTGGGAGATTGGGCTTCAGATGTGCATTTTCTGAATGAATCACTTTCTTATTTCCCTTTTCTTTCTGACAGGGTCCCTTTGGACCTCCTGGCCAAAAAGGAGAGGTAAGTGTCAGACACTGGGGGCTCCTGCCCTGAAGGATTTAGGAGTAAGCATGACCATTGCATAACTATATATAGAATAAACCCTGCTCGGGTGTCATTGCCTAGAAGCAGGCTTTCCTCACTATCATGTTATAAAATCTATGAGAAAAATGGTGATTTGTGGCATTCAGAATATTGAAATCTGTTTGACAATTTTGCTGCAGCAAGGACTCCTCTTATCATGACCAATATATGCGGAAACACCCTTTAGGATGTAAGAAATTTATCTGATCCTCCAGATCCATTCAGAGCACCTTAAGAAAGCCCCCAGGAGAAAAGAATGGACCATGATTTCCATTTTAAGTCGTTTTGGTCTTTTTTATTCTTTACTGCAGCCAGGAAAAAGAGGAGAACTTGGTCCAAAAGGTGTCCAAGGACCGAATGGGACAGCTGGAGCACCAGGGATCCCAGGACATCCAGGACCCATGGGTCACCAGGGGGAGAGGGGTGTCCCTGGCATCACAGGCAAACCTGGACCCCCTGTAAGTACCTGCTGCTTCTGAGCACAGTCAAGGACCCTGGGAAGTGAAAAAAATGCACTGTGGGGTTTTGGATGCTATCCAAAAATTAAGGTCCTGCATTTTAGCAGGCAAAAATAAGGCTAAATAAACCCCAGATTAAATGTCTGGCCTGACATTAAAATAATTGCTGCCATTTGCACAGCAGAGTTCTGAGGGGAAGCTGTCAGAACTTTTTGAAGAGGGGAAAGAGCCCCCTGCTCTTCATGCAGGACCTTGTGCTGCTTCCCAAGCTCCTGGAAATGTGTTTTGTGTCCTGCAACCTCTGCCAGGGCTGGTTATTGATAAGGAGGTTCCTACAAGGACAAATTCTTCTGTTAACTGCAGGGCAAAGAGGCCAGTGAACAACATATCAGAGAACTCTGTGGGGAAATGATAAATGGTGAGTATTACTGAGAGAAAACTGACTTTAATTACCAGATGAGTAGGTCCTGAACATAAACAGCTTCTGAGATTTGTTAATTGTCAGTCTTCATATGAAAAAATACACTGACCTTTAGTGTAAGGAAATTATTCAGGAGGTCACCTTGTTGTATTCAGGAGGTCACTTTGTTGGGGATGTCTTTTTGTGTTCTAAAATTAGTATTTTTAAATGATTCATCATGGCAGTGGTCAAAATGCACTGAAAGCAGCTTTGGCACGAGTGTTGTGAGAGACCTCCTGCCCTAACCTGTGTCACTCTGAGCTGCCCCTCTCCTCAGTGCACCTTGTTTCCTTGGAGCAGGTCCTCAGGGAGTGTCCTTCTTTATTCCAAGTGATTGTTTTGCATTTGGAGCTTACATTCCCTGTTTGGGATGAAGTTAAAGTTTATTACAGGAAATTATTTAACTGTCATTTGTTAGAATACTTGACATCCTTTAAGGGGGTTTTAGAAACAGGAATAATCAACCCTGCAGATTTATGATTAATATCTCAATTTGTGGAGATGTAAAAAACCCCAAAAGCTACAGGTAAGCAGAAAGGACAGATCCACTGCTCCCTCCTGCCAGGAGCAGCGGCAGGAAGTTCTGCCTAAGGAAAGGTGCAAATGCTGGAGGTGCAGAGTTTGGTTGTGTTTTTCAGAGCAAATTGCACTGCTGGCTGCTAACCTGAGGAAGCCCCTGGCTCCTGGGGTGACGGGACGGCCGGGCCCAGCCGGGCCCCCCGGCCCCCCTGGCAGCACGGGCAGCGCTGGGCACCCTGGGCCTCGTGGGCCCCCTGGCTACCGAGGGCCAACAGGAGAGCTTGGCGACCCCGGCCCCAGAGGCAAGTTAAAAGTGAAACAATTTGCTTCTCTTTTTTGCCCACTGAAATGAGCTGGTGCTGAATTCAGCACTGGGGAGAAGGGATCAGGCTGTGGTGAAGCTCTGGGTGGAGTTGTGCACCTTTGGGGGTGATGTTGGGAAGGATGAAAGTTTGACAAGGAAGTCTCACAGATATGGATGCTTGGCAGAATGATTTTTAAATGTGGAGTCTGATGAAAGAATAGAGTTGGAAGCAAGTTTTGATATAGAAGAATTGCTGAGCCAGTATTACTGGCTAACCAAGGGTATGTTAGAAGGGGTTTTTATGGCTTAGAGCAAAGGATAAACCCACCTCAAACAAGATGTTTTTACCAAGCAGGAAGATAGCACAGGCAAACAAGCCTGCAGATGTGGCAAGTAGAAAAAAGGTCTCGGAATTTTCCATTGCAAAAAACTGAAAAACAACTTCTAGCTTAAACTGTAATGTACTGAATTTTAGTGATTGGAGAACAGTAACATGAATATGGTAATTATAGTAGTTATGATAGGCTTTAGGTAATAGTTAAGGTATAGATTGGTTCTGCTGTATTAAGATGCTCAGCAAAGAAAAGTATATAATGCACTGTAACCAAAACCAAAGGGTGTCCAGGCCTGCTGCAGCTGGAGCTGAGAGCTGTAGGCACAGCTCTGTCACCCACATCTTAGATAGAATAAACTGCATTTTAGAGAGCAGCCTGGAGTGCCACATCTCTCCTTTAGGCTGTTACAGGGTGCCATGTGAGCAAAGATCCCTGCAGCACCCAGGGGATTCATCTGTAGCTCCTCCTGTTCTCTCCCCGTTGGGAGCTGTTGGTGGCTCCAGCTGCAGAGCACAGCTCACTGTGGGAATTGTTTGTGATTCAAGGTGACCCTGGTGAAAAGGGAGACAAAGGACCTGTGGGCCAAGGGATCGATGGGCCTGATGGTGACCAAGGGCTGCAGGGTAAGTGTGGGGAAATAAGAATAATAATTTAATATAATTGAATGTTCCATGGCTGAAGTGAAGGCTGAGGAGGGACAGCTCTGTGTGCTGAGGGCAATAGATTATCATCACTCATTTAAGTGTGTGACAACTCTGAGGCTCTCCAGATTAAGGGAAAGGATGGTGCCTGCTTCCTGATGATTTCTTTATTAAAATACTCAAGACTAATTTATGCAAATTAATTAATATCTATTGAAAACTTGGAAGGATATTCTTTATTTTGCTCACCTATTAAAGCAGCTTTTCTAACTGGGATTACACCTGTACATTGAATAAACTGCAGGTACCAAAAGCAGGCTCTCCATTCACAGAATCTCAAAAGCCAAAATATTTACAACCATGTTACTTTAAATTCTTCCACAAAATCTATACCATAAAATTTTATAATATTTATACCCTGTTGTCTCAGAATCTTCCATAAAATAATTAATCCATCTTAATAAACTGTGAGCTCACACAGCCAAAACATCCCTTGACCAAATTAGGGATAAAAAAATCCAAAGCACATACTCCAGATTCAGGGTAAATTTATTGAAAACACCTTGTACTCAACAGGCCATAACAAGTGTGATGTACAGACACTCAAAGTATATTAAGATCTCTAAAATCAACACATATATACATATATTAAAAAAGAAAAGATGGAAATATTTCATGTATCTTCCCCTCTCTTGTTTAGGACCACCTGGTGTGCCTGGAATTACTAAAAACGGCCGTGATGGTGCTCAGGGTGAACCCGGGCTGCCAGGGGATCCTGGGACTCCTGGCACTGTTGGGGCTCAGGGAACTCCAGGAATTTGTGACACGTCGGCTTGCATGGGAGCTGTTGCAGCATCAACTTCCAAAAAATCATAAACCAACAGTACAAGAAGTGAAGAAGTGACTGAATATTTAAATAAACAGTGCATTGTAAGAAAACAGAATCCTTCTAGTGCTAAAAGGACAGATGCTCCTTCTATTCTATTAAGTGGAGACTTTGACACAGTTCTATGAAAAAGAAAGCATCAGATGAAAACTTTAATTAAAAGATGCTTTATGACTATCTTTTCCTCCCCCCAATTATTTCCCAGAATTTTTACTGCTAAACAACCTCACCTTTCCTTCCTCCCTTTGCTCAAGAGACCTGCAAGAGGAAGCATTGCTCCTTTTTACCATCACCCCCCCTGTACTAAAGATCACGACTTTTTGCTAAGAAAGTTTGAGCCTTTTCCATTGAATTCCTTGGTGCTGCTCCCACTGACTTCAGTCCTGCAGGTTTGTGCTCTCAGACACGTTGTTAAGACACTCAGGCACCGAGCTGCCTCTTCCATCAGTGGAAATCAGGCATTTCAATATTCTGTATTTTAACATCTGAACCTTCTGGCCTAAGGAATGACCATTGCTTAAGTCTGTGCTGCCAGCTAGAAATTTTCAGATTGCACCTCAAATATTTTGGCAAGACTAGTAAACAGTAATCCTCTTGCAAGCAAATTCTGCAAAAGGAGTAATGTAAATATTTTAATTTGCAGGGAAGAATTTTTGCATATTTCCATATGATAACAAAGGAAATGAAGTAACAGCATTTTCATGACCTCTACTTCAGCTATTTGCACAGTAATTGTGATGGAACCCCACCTAAGAAAGGATGCTCTTTTAAAGTCCAGCCAAAACCACCTGTATGAACTGTTGTAAAAATAAAAGGAGATTTTTTTTTAACCTTTTCTTTTTGATGTTGTAAGTCATTATACAAATCAAATTAACTCGGCTAAACTCCATTTTCCAGAGCTAGGTTTTACTAGTATTGTTTGGACATAAATTGCTGCAAAATTGTTCTTATCCGTGATTTAAACCAGTATTAATTTTGGTAGAACTTTTTATACTTTAAAACTTGCTAGCATCATCTATTTAAAAAATTAATAAAGCCACTCTCAGCTTACACACAGTTCTATTTCTGTCCTATATGCCAAAGCCTATGAACAAAGCATCATACTTCTCTTTAAATATAAAAATAGTTTGTGCATTTAAATATCTACTGTTTAAAATATTCCACTTTTGGTCTAAAGTAACAACACAAGAACCTATTGGACAGTTGTGTGGCAGACATTAAAAATAGGACTGAATTTAAAAATGCCAACACCATTGCACTACTCTTTGGAGCTAATTATGTTAAATATGTATGCAAATGCAAAATTCATAATACACACAGTTTAGAAACTATGCACTTGTTCAAATAACCAATACAATATTTACATTTTAAATGGAAAAATGGGCTTTATAATATGGTAACTTCAGTTTCTTTATACACTGGAAGAATGAGTTTGCATCTAGCCATTAAAATAACAGGAAGATAGAAGTTCTACAACCTTCCAATCTGTACTGCATCATCTTTAAAAAATAAAATGAAAGCAAAAAATTAAATGAGACCCCAAAGCAGGATGACAAGCAAATTTTGTATAACTAAAGGGTTAAAATAATTAGTTATGACATTTTCTTGTAACTTCTGGTCCCAAAGCCCCTTGAACAGGGCACATTCCCATTGCTGGTAGTTACCTTCCATTTCCATTTGCAATAGAGAACGTTTCCTTTAAATTCTATTTATATATATTTACAAGTTACACTTTCAAATTCCTATTCAGCATGTAAATGGAAAGAATGAAACACAGTTTGCACTACTGTCACACAATTCAGGGTGGGCAGCTCAGGCTATTTGGTCTCCATAGCTGTGCGGTTTTCCTGTGCTGGACACATTACACACGAGTCTGGTCTTCCAATTTTTAGTCTCCTGCCTGTTTTACCACAGAACACAGTCTCAAATTCCTAAAAAAAAAATCAAAATACAAAATGTTATATTTAATGTAGGTGTTTATTTGAGATGGATACTTTTGTTTCATTAGTGCCTTCAATAGAAAGGAGGAGGGGCCATATCCATGTCTAGAGAAGCAGGTTTTCCAATAAACACCCTCCTAAAATTCTTAGGAGAATTACTCTGGAGCTGCAACTACTGCTGAGGACAACAGGAGCTGCTTTTAAGGCAGGTAACCCTTTAACTCGGCTCACCCACTCAATACAGTGTGGGCATTAGCTGTGATCCCCCTCCCTGAACTAACTAGAAGCCTGTGAAAGAGGTAGAAAAGAGAGAAAATGAAGGAGGAGAAGAATAATTGAAGATGACCTTAATTTCATATTGTTGTCCAAATAGGACCATGCTCAGGAATTGTGTAAGTAAAAAATTAATTTAAAAAATCTATTTTGAAAACACTGACTGAGGACAGCCTGCAATTTCATACTAGTGACTCAAACAGCTGAAAGAAGTAAAAAATAAAAATTTAAAGGAAGGTTCAAGAATATAGTGAGTACTTCACAAACAGCATCAAGCAGAAGCTTTGCATCTCAGTTCTACATTATGACAGCTTTAAAACATTTCCCATTTTAATCAAGACCACAAACAAAATGAGATTTCAAACCTGCTTCAGGGAGTCGCCGTGCCTTTCCTGAATGTACTTGAGGAATGCAGTTGTCCACTGCAAAGTTGTTGCCTTGTCAGTGTCGATCGTGCAGAAGGGAACGAGGAGATTGAGCTCGTCACAACAAACCCGGATCCTGCGCCTGCAGGCAAACACCCAAGGTTATCGACCACGGGCCAGAGGGAAGGAAAAAATACAGAAAACAGGAAGACTACTCACATGTGCAACCAGCAACAGACTTTGGGGACTGCTTTGTGTTTGTTACAAGCTTTATGTATTAGTTTTGTTACACACAAGTCACCTTATCTTTACAGAATGGGTGAAATGTTTTGAAATCTCTTTTTGTTTGTTTACAGAGTGAAAACACAAAGACAACCACAATGAAACGGAGATTTTTTTTTCTGTCCAACAAACCCCAAACCCTCCTCACCTCCTGCACTGCTTTTTCTCGGGAGTTGATACAAAATATGTCAAGTTTCCATTTCCTCTGGATAATCAGAGTACTGCAGTACCAGTATTTTAGGCTTCAGGAGGTGTTTCACGGCCCCTGCTCCCAGAATTACCTCCTGTCTCTCTCCAGGCGGTTGTGCCTTTCCCTCCTCTGAGCACTTCCATCCTGGGAACCACTCTGCACCTGCACACTGGAGCTGGGCTGTGCTGACTGCCAGGGGCCCTGGGCAGCTGCAGTGCTCTGGTTGTTGTCCCGGGCGTTCCGAATCTCACCGAGAGGTTTGCGATCCATGTTTGCATCCAACAGATTTATTCGGCTGCAACTTCTGTTTATGGCTTGCTTGCATAAGGTGTCTTGTAGGAAAATAAAAATGAAAAGAATGACCTATTTGTTACTCTGCCATTAACCTGAAAACATTGATCATGGAAAGTTCTTTTGGTGCTTTATTTATATGGAATAATCTTTGAAGCTTTACTGCCAGCCCACATTGATTCTTACAGCAAGATATGTCCTGCAGAAGACCTAAGGCACTGCTTGCTATTCCAAAATCCACACAGCTTCTATTTTCTCAGAGAGCCCACTGAGATTGTGCCTGCCCTTGGTGAGCACTTGAGGCAGCCCTTAAAATGTTCTTTTGTTTGACACTGACTACTGATACTGATCAGCTTTGGGGTCAAAGAATGTACCCCTCTGCCACAGGGTTTGGTGGTGTTTGCCCAAAGGCTGGAGTCAGTGATCTTGCAGGTCTTTTCCAACCTTAATGATTCTATGATTCTAAAGAAACCAGCTGCTGACCCAAGGCCCAGATTTTCAAAGGTTCTTTGTAACCTCAAGTCTCCTCATTTCAAGCCAGAAGTGCTAAACAATTTTGAAAGTACAGCTAAATTTATAGATGTTGAACCTCCTTGGAGAAATCTAGCCCCATGTTGCCTATAGAGCATCTTTGCCATAAGAACATCACCTCCCACATTCACTAAAATCATATTAATTCCAGAAAAGAATTCAGAAAAAAAAAATTACATTTGAAGACCAAGAGAAAACTAAGTGAAAAGAAGATAAATGCTTTACCTCCAACTTTAATCCAAACTTCCTCAGGCAAAGCTTTATTTATAGCACCTACTGTCTGTTTCGTGGATTCAACTTCCTGATAGAGAAAAGGGAATGTTTTGGGTATCCCAAGGTCTTGATGTTTGGCAGCTTCCAAAATAGTGCAAGATGTTCCACAGGTCTGTGAAAACAAAAAGGAAATACAGAACTGTATACATTAAAACAAAAGAGACTATAGTGATATCTTTCTGCTAGTTTCTTAAATAACTTCTTCAGTCAGAATAAATCCCAAATACACACAGCTATGGGGTTTTGACAGTGGTGAATTTTGGGGATACCTCTGACATTTCTCAGTGCCATGCTATCACTTTTGCTTCAGAGGTTACTACAAGTTGTGGACAGGGAAATATCTTTATCACCAAAATGAATTAAAAAGAAAGGAACTACAGAAAATGGTCTCTTTGTTGTCTTGCACAGATGAAAAACTGATAAACTCTAAGAAAAAAGAGATCTGATGGCCTACTGCTCATTACTGGGATACAGGTAATTACAAATGCCACAAAAGTGACTTGATTGTCTTAAAGGTCAATAAATAAATTGCATTACAGATTGTTCTGATCATCCCTATTCAAACCCAGCCACACTCTACCACAAACCTTCAGAATTGTACTACACCCAGGCAGTTAACACTAGCAGCATTGGAAGGTGGCAGAGGAGAGTTACCTGTGCTTGGGAAGGGTTAGCACTTCCAGCAGCAGAACATGCGTTCATGGTAAAGAACGGGTAAGTGAATGGTAAGGAATGTGTGGCAGGTGCAGCCTTATTTTTCCCTAGTGCAGCACACCTGTTCCCTTGCTGGTGAAGAGGAACACCCACCACTTCTGAGGGCTGGCGGATCAATGTCACTAAACTTCAGACAAAAACAAACAAACAGAAAACATACCAGGCTGACTGCTTGGAAATGAGTACAGAAATAAAGTACAGCTACAAATATTCTAGAAATTATCACCAAGAAACCACTTTCATTTACTGTAAACAGAAATCATTGTTATTGCTAAATTGCCCACTTCAGGGGCCAAGTAAAAGAAAAGAAAAATCAGCCAAAGAGGTATTTTATTCTGTGCAATAACAAGGTGCTTCATGCCTCAATAAAACATTTTGTCAGCACATTAAGATAGGTACAGGGTTAGGTTGTAAAACAATAGTTTTGCTGCAGTTTTCCCCATAGTCAGGCCTCCACATTATAACCCCAATCTATCACCACCATTATTATTTTTTTTATTATTATCAAAAATCTACTTTGCTTTTAGCAAGCTGCATATTAAAATTAGGTAATGTTCTCTCACCTTTATTTACAGTACATGTTATCAAGAATAAAGTCATAAAGTAATTAATTTTGGAACTCCATGCTGTACCATTTATGCAATAAACAGAGGGGCCTAAGCTGAGCTCAGTGGAGTCGCAGCCACGTTTGATGGCACAGTTTAACAAAGCCCAACCCATCCTTGTCATATATTAAAACAAGCACTATTCATAGGTTTCACTTAGCAAATCACTTTTGAACTACATGATACATAGTTTAACAACATAAACTAAAAGTAATTGCAACACACTTGTTAAGAGTTACTCCAGATTCTTGGGGTTCTTGACATCTGGGGTTTTCTGTCGGGCTGCTGTTGAATCTGTCTTCCAACCGAGCTCTGACTGCAGGTTTAGATCTAACCTCTGGTGCCAGTGCCGAATTTTCAACAAATATGTTTTCCTTATTCTCCCCCAAGAAATTTTCACCCTGTTTAGCTTTTGCTACACTGCATCCCGAGGCTTCTACAGAGCTACTAGTGTTGGGCGCTTTCTCTCTCTGGTTCCCAGGGAGGTTGGACTCGCTAAGTAACATCATCCTGAGCTCCTGGAGGTCAGCATAGCCCAGGTGCGGGTTAGAACTCGGCCAGTAGCTGTCACAAGGCAACCCTGACTGACAGGTCACTGGGCAGACCGACTGGTTCCCAGAGCTGTTGGATGAGCCCCCGTCCTGACTGGTGCTGGGGGAGGGCTGCTGCAGAGGGGGGTCTGCAGAGGGGCCAGGCGAGGAGAAAGCGCTGAGCCTGGCTTCCACTTCACCTTCGCTACTCTGCGCCTCCGTGTGCGAGCAAAGTATGTGCTGCAGCTGGGTGTACTCAATGTCCATCATCTCCACCAGGCTGGCCTCGGGGGTGGCGAAGCCAAGGTTTTGCTCACCAAAGGAACTGTCACTTGAGCCTCCAGGTCCGACAGCAACGGGAGCGGGGTCAGGAACACTAGCTGGGCTCTGAGGAATGGTCTGAGGCTCCTCGGGGGCTGATCCTGACATGGCTACAGCAAACCTAATCAGTTACCAATGTCCCTTTCAACAGAAAACCATAAAACCTTCAACAATTGTCAGTACTATCCATTAAAAAAACCCAAAGGCAGAAAAAATTGCACTTAACACTGATTGGCGAGGTAACAGAGTGGGGACCAAGCTGCCGCTGGCGGGGTACCTGACACCCTGACCATGTCTCCCCCCCCGGGTGAGACCCTCCCTCCCCCTCCAGCACAGCTGCTCACGACAAACGGCCTTCACCTGTCCCCGCCCCGGCCTCGGCGGGGAGGCTGCGGGCACTCTGCGGCCTGGCACCCCCTGAGACAGCGCCCGGACGGCGGCGGGGCAGCCCGGGCGGGCGGGAGCGGGGCCCCCGCGGCCGGGGGGAGCCGTGGGGAGCCGGGGCGGGCAGGGCCGGGCGGGGCCGGG
>WBNQ01025759.1:30680-48865 GCA_013401375.1 Spizella passerina
TTACTTCTAGACTAAATGGCCTTTAAAAAGCCCTCATTTAAGGGCCACTGTCCTCCCTATATGTTCCATTAGTTATGATTCCTATTCAGCAGGGAAGCAGTAATATAGATATATAAAATAACCTGTGAAATAAAAGAGAATATTCATGGTGGATAAATGGCAATGTGAGAGCTCTGACCTATGTTGACCCTTCTATTCAAGATCCCATAAGTAGGAGATTTTTATATATATGGGTCTTGTTTTTATTAAACCAACTTCTCACTAAGCAACAATTTTAAATATCTAATAATTAGCACCAAACCCCTTTTCAAACCAACACAACCCCCAAACCACAGTAGCAGATACATTCTATTAGCAAACCACATCACACATACATTAATCTGGTGAAACAACTCAGAAGTTTTACTGGGACTCCTAAATTTACCATCTAGAGAGGAAAACACATCAGCTGTTTTCCTAAATTTATGTTAATGAATAACAACTCCCCAGTTGGTGGGTGTTGACCAGTGCAGAGCATCTCACAAACAGGAGTTCACCCGGAAACTGCCAGTAGGCATTTGCTGTTCTGCTGTTGTTAAATGTTTTGATTACCAAATTTCATGCAGAGATTTGTGATTTATGCAATTAGTCACAATGAATTTCAAGCAGCGAATAACTGAAATAAACAGGTGTCAAAAATCCATCAGGCAGGATATCTAATAAACAGCAATTACTGAGAAATCAGGTTTGAANACAGCCCTGTTCTATCTCAATATCCATAAACAGGTTAAGTGCCTAATTTTAGGAACAACAAAATGTTGACTGCAGTCTGCCACTACTGCTAAATGACTGCCTTTCACAAACACAGCTTTTAAAAGTGCTGCAAGCTGTGCTGGCAGAGTTAGTCGTTTTCAGTGCTAAATTATTTATAACAGTTATTATCCTATTATGCATTTGAAATCCCCAGTCTGGTTTTATTGAGTTACTTCCTGTAACTAAAGCCAATAAAACAGGATCTACTAAACACTAGTATTGAATTAGTATTTACTTTCCTTGGCCTTAAATACATTTTTTCATTAGCTCAAGTTTACCATATTTATATGGTGTATATTGGCCCCATCTTACCCTGTGAGCAGCAGCTGGTAAAAGCTGAATTGCACTGTTCAAGACACAGCTTCTGCCCATCCCTGACAGACCCAAGGGAGGGACTAAACCTGTGGTGAATTTTAAACTGCAGAGGCCAACACAAGCCTTTACCTGTATCTTATCAATGCTATTTAAATATCTGTCCCAATTAATCATGAGAGCAATTGATAATTGCCATCAGATTCGTGGCCCCTTAATTCAGAGCACTGTGACACATGTCCATGTTCAGGCTCCTCTGCTGAGTGGAACTGACTGGCACAGAAACTCAGGTTTGTTATGCCACATTTCTCTACTGTTGCTGCTTTTCCTAATGAAATCTGCTCAGCTGAACACAACAAACTCCACTCACAGTTCAGGCAAAATTTTGGTGCATTTGTTTTTTTAAAACCATTCCAACAGCACGAGGAGATTTCATGCCTTCATATTCTATGAAAACTAACAGTCCCTATATAAAACTACTAGAAAGCATACCAGCATTTGTGGAATCTTTGCTGATATACACATGTCTATTTTAGTAAAATTCAGCTACATAAGATAATTGTTACATTCCCATCACCACTAAATCCCTCAATAAATCACTTCTATTAGTAATTAAGTCTGATTATACTATTTTTTACAACTGGAAGTGGTAATGTGTATGTGAAAGAGAGAAATAATTCACATACCGTAAACCACTGCAAAAGGACGGTGCAGAAGAGCCCATGACACATAAAATCTGGCAATAAATATCTGAGTTAATAAATATAAATCAGGATAATCTTCCATTTTCCTGTGATTTTAAGCTGCCATGTCAAAGTTTTCTGCAGATCTTCTAGGTACTAGTGCAGTCCTCAGTTGTGTTCCAATTCCAATCCATCAGAAAACAGGAGAAATTCCTAATCCATACGTGCCTGATGGAACTGGCTGATACAGCTGGAATATCTTCTAACTAGGATTTCTGGAGTGGCAGGGCTTGATTGTCCTCTCCCTCCTCCCCCCTCAGCTCATATTTATCTAAATATGATAGACCATCTAAAAGCAATGCTTTTCCAGGCCTTGCTAGACTCTACTGGAAGGCACACGATTAAATTTAAGGAGACAATGACCACGTTCCACAAAATATTTTTATTGATTGTGAAAGAAAGAAAACACAGTAAATTCCATCAGATGTCATTAAAGAAGTGTGGATTACAAGCTGTGGTTTTCATACATACAAAAAACAAGAGGAACAGCTTACCTGATTCTTTTCACTGCTTTTAAAACATAACACAGCTTAGCACAGCTGAGATAAAGGCTGCCACAGGAGTTTCCAAGTGTTACCTGATGGCAGAACTCTTTAGTGAATCTTCTGTGAAACTGTTCCATCTCATGGCCTGCCTGCCCTTGGAACCTGTTCCTGCTAACTTTTAATCTACTTGGCCTACAACTCTATGTCAATTTGAAAACCTGACTTATAAAATTTGCCTCCATGAACACTTGCAGATGAGACCTGAACTTGTTCTAAACAACTCCTTCCAGTTTTGAAATACTTGTGCACTTGAAACTCAGCAAAACCAGTCTGATATTAAAAATATCTCTTACTAGTAGTAAAGTTTGGCTACATTTGCCAACCTTCAATCCAAGGTATAGAGTTTCATTTGAAATGAAACCCATAATGGAGAAGTAAGAAAAGTGTGGAACAGAAAGCTGGTACCTACTGCTTAAAAACAATCACCTAGTCTGTGCACTGCTCAAGGACAGATAAAAGAGATTTGAAGTGTAAAAGAAAAATGTTGTCTGGGGATGCAGAGCAAGTGCCCTTGGCTATTTCATGGAGGAAAGGACAACACTTAAATCATGATGCTCCATGTGTTGAAAACCTCTCCCAGCCATTGCTGCTCCTGCATTAAAGCCCTCAGAGTGCTTTATTGAGTTTTGTGCTATGCTTATGTCTGAGGGGCAGAGCTCAGTCAGCCCACGGAAAGGTGAGCTCCTTGTTGCTTGTTCCATACCTACCATGCAGTGCCAGCCATGGCCATGACAATGGAGTTGTGCCTTCACTGCAAGTCTGCAGCTCTTCAGCTTCCCAGCCTGGTGTTTGCTCTAAACCTATATCCTTCTTTGGAAACCAAGCATATGCATCTCCTTATCCTTAGATGAAGATGACTCCATATTTTGTAGAAGGGTGTTTCACAGCTGAATTCATTCTCAGTGTTTCTGTCACTATGTTCGACATAGGGCAAACTCACCAAACACTACTAAAGGTAATTTTATCTAAAGATAGAAGAATCTAACCCTAAGGAATTCCTTTCTCCCCAAAGGATTGATTTTCTGAAGCCTGTGATTTGACTAGTTTGATCCAAGTAGAACAGAACATTTCAAGCACTTCTTGCCCCACACTGCACGTACAGATTAACTCAGCATGGACAGTGACAATGCAGTGGAAGCACCAGAAATGTTACCTGTGTCTTCACTCCAACTTCTTGACTCCTCTGTAGTATGTTTCTTGCTTGAATTAAGTGATGGTGAATGGCTTGTAAGGGTCTAGGGTTTGTGAATTTAGGCGTTGCTGATAATAGGGTGGGAGTTTTTTGTGGTTTTGTTTGTTTTTTTAATATAGTGGCTGTTCCACATCCTTGATTTTACATGTAAACTCATTCTCCTAAGATATAAGAGTATCTTGTTAGAAAGACTAAAGTTTGGACAATTTTATCTTAGCAAAGTTTGACTTCCAGTTTTTTCCTAATTAGGTACTTTAAAATTGGTTTTATATAAAAAAATTAACTAATGATTACATTAAATATTCAACAACTTGTCTCAGATTGCCTTTTGTCTTGTGATTTTACCTAGCATTGAACCTCCCCTGTTTTGTGCTTACCTGGTCCCTCAAAGGGCAAGAGTTTGGAAGGAATTGGGTCCTTAGAACTCAGGGGGATCAGGTAGAGATCCTTGACATGTCTGTTGTTATTAGCTACAACACCAAAACGACCACGACTGCTAAAATAGGAGTAGAGAGAGATATAGGCAACTTCTTCTTCTTCTGTTGCGGGATGGAAACGAATCAAACACAACTCCTGAAATACAAAAGCAAAGTGGAAAAATTCAACCTGCAACATACCAGCAAATGAGATGGTAAAGGGCAAATTCCAGAGGTAAAATAAACTGCACATTTATCACTCCAACTATGCCTTCAGGACAACACTTTAGATTTAAGAGACCACTGCTGTTCAATTTGCAACATTAAAATAGAATTAGGTTTGGCATTTTCAGAAACACAAATTACTTGTGTATCTTACATCAAATCGAACAGCTTGAGGCTCAAATGAAAAATAAATGGAAAATTCTTAGTTTCATGTTTTTCTCTATAATGTCTATCATTTTTTCACCTCTGAAGTGGTTTTAATACTAAAATATATTAAATTATAAGTTCCTTTTCTTTAATATTTGAATTTCAATCCTCATTATTTCAGTTAGAAAATAGTTTGAAGATTTAACTACTGTGCAGGAAGGAGAGATCAAGGTTTACAGCTCAATAAACACATTACTAAAATAAATAAAAAATTTCAAAGAAGTGGTTTAGGTAATTTTCCATGTGTGATTTATGTCAGTATTTGCTGTTTACTACCCTGTATTATAAAAAGTTGTCATTTTACATTGCTGTCTATTTCTCCTGGGTTTTGCAAAGGATTTGAAGTGAATACCTTAGAAAGCGAAGATTTGAGTTTGCCAATATAATCCCAGACTGTCTTCGGTGAGATCCTCCCACCAATGTGAATTGTGTCAGGTAAATCCTAAACAAGAAGTATTACATGGTAGTGTGAGAAAAACCAAAAATTAAAACCAAAACAGGCAGTGCATATTGCCCCATCCCAGTAGCCCAGTGGATAGTTAAATGTCAGTAGACTTTTGTACATATGTTTTTAAATTCAGACTGGCTATTCCTAAATTTGGAGGTGTTTAATTATGGCATGTGACCCAAAGGCCACAGGATACATGGAACAGATACACACCCCAAACATGGAGAGCAGCAACACATCAAATAGTTCTGTATGCCCATTACTGGCATTTATAGGGAAACTGTTTCCCAGATACTATTTCACCTGCTATCTGAAATACAGCTTTTCTCCACATATGCAGTGAACCTAAGTAATTGGAATTCTGGTGAATTTCCTGTCATGAGGACAGTGCAACTCTTCTCAGCAAAAGCAGTGCTCAGTAGAACAAGCAAGCCTACTAAGTCCTAAACCATACATTTGTAATTGAAAATTCCTAAGTCATCTAAAATGCCCTTGAGAGAAAAAAGAAAGAAAAACCTTTCTACTGTCTCATTATTTGAATGTACACCCTCTCAGAACAATATCATCCAACTGGTTTTACTTGGAAATTAGTAACAAGGATGATACTTTTCATGAACAGCTGAACAAAATTTTCTAACAGATCATATCAATGACCCATCTAGCTTGATAACAGAACAAGGCACACACTTTAAAATACTGGCTCCTAAACAAGGAAGCTGATGTAAAGCCATTATTCCATGGTAAATCCTAACATATGTATAAACACATTCAAAGACATTAGAATTCCTCACAGATTTGTGAGGAATTTTTACAAGGCTGAGTTTTTTCCTTGAGCTATTTTTCCTATTACTACAAAGATGTCATTTGCCACTGCTTCAGTTCTAATGTAACTCTATAAACACACAGTGCCCCCAGCCTTTCCAGCAGCAGGAACTGCAGCACAGACCATTCCAGACACACACACACCTCACTAAGATAATCAAAGCACCCGGAGACTGGATAGGCTTTAGTGACAAATTTGGCCACACTCTGCATGTTAATAAATCCTTTCCAAATGGTGTTGAGACGAGACAGAAAGAGGGAAGTGTCGCTGTCCTGAGGTGAGCGAGGCTCTGAAGCACTGCAAAACAAATCCAAACAGAAAGGTTACAAATGCCAATGAGGATGGGCCCTTTATTTTAAATTTTCTTCCCTCCTCCTATTGATATGGTACTTTCTTTTGAATACCTAACAAAATTTTTACTAATGCTTTGTTAATGTTTTCAATTAACTTGGTAATAGTTAAAAAAGCAAGGAATAGCAGAAAATAAACCTGTAGCTGCAGACAGTCAAAGAGATGCCAAAAGGAATGACTTTTATAAAACCAATCATAGACTTCTCACTGATTAAATAAACAATATCCTTTTGAAAGCGACTCTGAAGTAAAAGAACTTGCTATGAATAAAACTTGCAAAAGGATATACTCAGTAATATTTAGTTTTACTATTGTGTATACTCAGAATGTGAAAGAAATCCACTTCCTTTCAAGCTGACCAATTGGTTAATTTGAATTTGGATTTAGATGCAACAGTATGTAATCCAGGATTAAAATCTGGAAATGCCTCTAAGCAATCTCCCCCATGCACTGTCTTTCTAGATATTAATGTATACTCAGACTTCTAAGTCTGCATGGCACCCTCAAGTTTATTTCTCTGCTGGAACATTGTAGACTCTTTGCTGATACTCTGTGCATCTGTTGATGCACACACTGATGCTCTGAAAACTTTACCAAGCTAGAAAAAGCCAATGAGTACAGGCGGCATTTTAAAAATGTGAATCAGGCTCCCTGAACTTTAAACCTCATCAAGCCTTTTGCTGAAGGAAAAATAACAGGATATGGGACACACGGGAATCTGCACAGAGCCACAGGAGGGATGTGGCAGCTGCTGAGGATACGCACTTGATGTTGGGTGACTGATGAACTGCCAGGTATCTGGGATCTGGTGAGGAGGAGGGTTTGGTTAATATTGATTTGGGGACAGTCATAACTGGTTTGGAAGTTTCCTGTTTGGTTTCCACCGTGGAGGCTTTGTCAGCTGCGGGCCCAGGGCGCAGGGCTGGGGTCACGGTGGCAGAGGAGCTGCTCATGGCTGTCCTGGGGTCTCTGCCAGAAACCGTGACGGTCGTGACAACAGGGCCAGCACAGGAGGCAGCGGGAGCAGAGACCTCTTCAGGTACAGCAGAGTCTGTGCTGTTCTGGCTCTGGCTTGTAGGAATGTAAGTCCCTTCTGTGGCTGGCTGGGAAACTGTTTCTGCTGCTGGTTCAACATCAATTTCCATTGCGTCATCAGCAACGGGCTCTTTGTCAGGCTCTGCTGCTGGGGCTGCTGCAGGACTATCACACTTGACCTGCACTTCTGGCTTTGATTTTGACTCCACTTTCTTAGCAGAAGGCCCTGTCTTCATCTTCTTAGCTGGTATCTCATCTTCTGATGCTGAAATCTGACCTATAGATTTAAATCAAGCATTTTTGATTAGTATTTAATAGTAGTTTGGAGAAACTATTTCAAAAAAGCAAATAAGCAAACAACAGTTAAGTAACAGTTCTTTCACTTTGCCCAAGGTGAGCATTGTCAATAAATACCTGTACAAATTTTACAGTTCAGGTCAAAAAGATGGGCTCGATGCTGACTTGTTGTATCCTTCAACATGCTGCTAAAAACATCTAGAGAAGGAGGACTGTTCAAATTGGGTGCAGTTCGAGTTGACTCCTGCTGTTCCTAAAAGTGATTAAACACAAAAAATATCACAGTTCAACAATAAAAAAATACTTGTAAAACTGTTCATTCAGTTTTTTAAAAGAATACATAAAAGTTCTTGCTTAAAGCATATCACGTCAGATGGAGTTACCACATGATGTGTGTCCAAATTTCAAGCCACAGTGCCTTTAAAGCAGAGCTCATGTTCAGAAAGAAAAGATTTTTCTGCAAATTGACATCAAGGGCTAAAAAGTACTATGCATTTTTGAAGTGCCTGCAAAATACACCTATCACTGGTTGTCGCAGTCCTTCACATTGAGGAATGCTCATAGCACACCCAGTGGGTAAATAATATCCTCACAGTTCAGTGAAGCAATCTGCCCAAATGTGAAGCCCTAACTGCCATTGCTCCCCCTCCACATCCTCATCTGAAGGAACAGCCCCAGCACTCACATCAGAGTCAGATACTGGTGGAGAATCCTCCATATTGACAGCAGGCGCATGCTCCCGTTTTACAGCTGTTTTCTTGATCTCGTGAGATTTGCTTCTTGGCTCCACCTGAAAGAAAACATAACAGTGCTGGTAAAAGCTCCATCTATTTGTTTTACTCTGTACTTTGCTATCATTTGGTATGTGGTAGGGAAGAAGTGTATTGAAACTGAGTGTTATTAGTATTTTTTTAGGAAGAAAATGGTGCGTTAATGTATAACGGGCGGTAAAGGGTGGCAAACTTGCTCTTAATTTGTACTTAACAACATAGGGAAAAATATGTTACTTACTGCCTTAGCTGGTTTCTCTTTCCACACAGACAGTTCTTTAGATAAAAGTTCTTCTGGCTTCATTCTCACCAGTTTTGACAAGGAGATTTCCTCACGAAGGACACGATGGAAAAGTCCCTGAAAACAGAAGAGACTTTTGCCATGCTGAAGAGAACCTGCTCAGGTAACTGGGCAGGGAAAACCTGCTCCAGTTTCTTAATTCCTACTTATAAGCAAATTTGAAAAATTGCAGCAACCAGAAATCAGGGATGAAATAAGCTCCAAGTATAATAAATACATCACATCAAAAGCTCAAACTGTATAAATACCAATCACCAACTAAAGTAGGCTTTGAACTTCTACTGAGATAAAAATATTGTAAAAAATGCTTGAATGCTTTTATAATAACATTTTATCATTTAATTCATAAGTCTCTATTTTGAAACTCCTAATGTTGCGGGTAGAGTCTGACATACCATTCAAGCCCCAAAGCATGTTTCTATACAAGTTTGCTGTTTAAGAAAATTCCAAACCTGGTTTTTGGGGTCCTTGAGATTGAACATGATGCTACGGTATTTGCTCTTGTATCTGTTGTCTGTCCCTTGGAACAAATTAAACATTTCCTTCTCAATGTTGAGTGCCACTTTTCCTACTTCACTCTCTGTCATGACCAGGTCATCACTGTCATTGACTCTGTTGCAAACAAGAACAGGAATGTGTGGTTACATCAGGGGTAAATGGTTAGGTACAGTCACAAACAAGAAATTTTTCAGATCTGACCTCCTCACCCAGGAAAGGCTTGAGACTCCTTTAAATGAAACCTCAAAGCCAAAGTCTATCTCAGGATCTTGAACTCTGGCAAACTTTAATTACTGCCTGCAGATGGCCATGGACAACACGGCTTTGGGAGTCTCCTGTTTGTGGCACTGCCACCTGGAGTTTCTCTGCCAGGAGTGACACAGGGAGCCCAAGCACCTGACTTTCAGTCCTTGATTCCTCACTGTGGCCAGGATTTTCTTTACAGAGACAATACCACAGGGCAGTGCTCTATGGCAAGTCTTTATGGTTGTCATTCTCTTTAATAATTATTGGGGNGATTTCCTCACGAAGGACACGATGGAAAAGTCCCTGAAAACAGAAGAGACTTTTGCCATGCTGAAGAGAACCTGCTCAGGTAACTGGGCAGGGAAAACCTGCTCCAGTTTCTTAATTCCTACTTATAAGCAAATTTGAAAAATTGCAGCAACCAGAAATCAGGGATGAAATAAGCTCCAAGTATAATAAATACATCACATCAAAAGCTCAAACTGTATAAATACCAATCACCAACTAAAGTAGGCTTTGAACTTCTACTGAGATAAAAATATTGTAAAAAATGCTTGAATGCTTTTATAATAACATTTTATCATTTAATTCATAAGTCTCTATTTTGAAACTCCTAATGTTGCGGGTAGAGTCTGACATACCATTCAAGCCCCAAAGCATGTTTCTATACAAGTTTGCTGTTTAAGAAAATTCCAAACCTGGTTTTTGGGGTCCTTGAGATTGAACATGATGCTACGGTATTTGCTCTTGTATCTGTTGTCTGTCCCTTGGAACAAATTAAACATTTCCTTCTCAATGTTGAGTGCCACTTTTCCTACTTCACTCTCTGTCATGACCAGGTCATCACTGTCATTGACTCTGTTGCAAACAAGAACAGGAATGTGTGGTTACATCAGGGGTAAATGGTTAGGTACAGTCACAAACAAGAAATTTTTCAGATCTGACCTCCTCACCCAGGAAAGGCTTGAGACTCCTTTAAATGAAACCTCAAAGCCAAAGTCTATCTCAGGATCTTGAACTCTGGCAAACTTTAATTACTGCCTGCAGATGGCCATGGACAACACGGCTTTGGGAGTCTCCTGTTTGTGGCACTGCCACCTGGAGTTTCTCTGCCAGGAGTGACACAGGGAGCCCAAGCACCTGACTTTCAGTCCTTGATTCCTCACTGTGGCCAGGATTTTCTTTACAGAGACAATACCACAGGGCAGTGCTCTATGGCAAGTCTTTATGGTTGTCACTCTCTTTAATAATTATTGGGGGGAAATCTGCATTTTTTGGTGTTATTTTTTTCCTGTCCTACGTGATAGCTGCCTGTTGACAAGAATTTCTTGATGTTGATTTTCATGTTGGGAAAGGAGGCAATGTCTCCTTCGGTGAGCTTTAACAATGGTATTTCTTGTACTATGTTCCTTACAACTTTACATCTCCAGACTTTAAATCTCAGAGCACCTACATTATAAACGCTTCTATCCTGTGATTTAATCCTTCTATTGTAATTGTCTCAATATAAATGGAATAGTGAGGTTTCTTTTTATAAAAGCTTTATCACATGTACATTTATTTTCTATCAAGAATTTTTATTTCAAATATAAACCTGAGATGCTGACTGTACTTGTAGTAATTTGTTGCATAAATTCAATCCCTCAAAATTCCCTACCAAGACAAACTAAACTCTCCATGCTACTTCTAGGTGCAGCTTCCTATATAAAGTGCTTTGAATTCCCACCTCTTCCACAAAATTTCTTTCAGAGATCGCCGAATATTCTGTCGGATCTGAGAGTTGGGCTGTGACTGGGCAGGACTGGCTGAGGCTTTGGCTTGGCTACTCCCAGCTGCAGCTGACACGGAAGACAGTGAAGGCTTTTTGAGTCCCCCACTCAAACTGGAAGACGGAGCTGCTTTCTTGGCAGCTGATGAGCCATGAGAGAGAGGTGCCTGTTTGGAAGGAACACTGCCTGACGAAGGCCAAGGTTTCTTGGGAATGACACCTTTGAAACTTCCAGCAGGTTTCAGTGGTGGTTTAGTTAGTGAGGTGTTGGAGTAGGATGGGGGCTTCTTTGAAGGCAGGTTTTTGGGGACAGAAGAGGGCTGTTTCTCCAGGATAGTTACCACAGCCTTCTTCGGTGCTGATGTGGACTCTGCTCGATCTTCGTTCCTTTTCTCTTCCCTTTGAGCTGTTAAAACAAAGAGGAAAATATTAAAGGTTTAAATTTATAACTTCATACTCATGAAGGACTAATACCAATATATAAAGAAAAGGCAGTGAAATACCATCTCCACTGAACAGCTAACAGGCAAGTAGTTTAAGCTATTTATTCTCATTTGCCTTGTTAAAAGTGGTTTTTTAAATCATGCCATGGTTGACTTGTTTGTTGAAAATTTTGTACATAAGAAAAATGTGGGGGAAAAAAGGCACCACCTTCAAAGATTCCTGAGTGGGATTCCATGGTTAAGCTTCAAAATCAACCCAAATACTTACACATATAAAAAATAAAAATAATGCAATACAATCCACATGCTATATTTAAACAGAGAAAGTCTCATAGCACTTTACAGAACCAGTTCATTACAGAGGTTGACCTGACAACAAAGTCCCTGAATTTGAAATTGTACTGATATTATCCTGAGCTGAGTATTACTGAAGTTTAATAAAACAACTCAGTTCCTAGCTAGAGTCTAGATTTAAAGACTATTTGAATATTAACAATGCTGTCAGGCTGTGGCCATCTAATTCTCACCGTTCTCAAACTATTCCAGTCATAATATTCAGTTTTCCATTGAAAATTCTAATGTCACAATAACTGATACACATCATATGCAAGAAAATTTATGAAGTCTAAGTAAAAACTCTTGTTTTCACACCTGTAAAAGATTTACTTGCATAGGATTTAAAAGCAAATATGTTTTTAAATTGCATCTGTACCATCTTCTGGCACTGACAGGAACAATCCAATCCAACAAAAAAGCCAAACCCCAACATACACATATGCCCCTACAACAAAATGCTATTTCCAAGACATCAAAGTTACAGTGGGCAAACAGCAGCATATGGATCCTCAGAGCTCAAATAAGGGTGGGTTCTGAAGGAAACTACCAAAACTCAACCTCTAAAATAGAGTTGTTTCAAACCTTGTTGAAGGTTTGTAGGTGTATCAGCCCACATCCCTTAGGTGCAATTCTCAGGACGCCTCCTGGGCAACATCAGGAATTCCAGTAACTCTACCAAGGACCAACTGGTCCCTCTTCACCTTCCAGGTCTGCTCTGATGAGAGCAGAAATCACTGGAAAAAGTCTAAACTGTCCTGAGATGGACTTGATACCGACAAAGCCCTCCTGAGGGGGCCTGGTTCAAAACACCCCACACATCAGCATAAACTCCCAAAGTAATCATCCCTCAAACTGCACAGGATTTGGCATTCTTAAGGGACAAGTGATACTACCTTATTTTGTGAAGAAATGGCCTTGCAAGTCTCTGCATGCCCAGTGGAGACCAGTACTTCCCTGGACAGTAGCATGCACTCCCAGCAATGCCCTCACCCCCCTCCCTGTAAGTGGCCCTCGGTACTGGCAGCTTCCACGGACACCGGTGGGAGATGAGCCAAGAAACACCACAGGAACTGACCTTTGGTAAGCTGAAGTGCAGGGGTGTATGCTCAACTTCTGCTGGAACACAAGAAGCCAGAAGCTGGAGAGTCTTTGTCTCCAGCTTTCTCCTAGAAGTACTTTACAACTAAGGAGTTTTTTTCTNCAGCAAAATTCAATCCTCAGCATTAAGATGTTAAGTTCTTTATGGTTACAGCAGAAGTATGTCTGTAAATTTATTCTCAATCCTCTAACCACTATCTATTTAATGATTAGTTCAAAGTACCTAACAAAAGCTACATTGATAGAACTAAAACCAGCAGAACCAAGATGTTTTGTGTCCATCAGATATTGTGTATATATAAGAACTATATCCACACCAAACACCTTTCTGTTACAAACAGCTATATCAAAGTAAGAATAAAGATTTGTAAAAGAAATAAAAGCTACTAGTACAAAGCTAGGGTGACATTCCTGGGGCTGAAGGTCAGCAGAGTCTGTGAGGTCCAAGGACACAGAGGCATCCCTTTAAGCTGCAAGCTGACACCACGGCTATTCTTAAGGTGTGTGATTTTTATGCTTCAGAAAACATGCAAAGAGCTCCCAAGTATCAGGCACACCTGACAGTTTCAAGCTACAATGCTATTTTACACTAATTTCTAGTGTCTCCTGAGCAGGACTTGTTCATCAGACATGGATGGCACAAATTCTTTATGTACTAACTCAGTCACAAGTGACTCCTTCAGTTCTCCAGAACTACCAAGGTCATGTTCAAACTGACACTGTCCAATCAAGCGAGTGCAGGCTTTGATAAAGAATCCAGAATACTTAAACCCTCTGCACAAATAATCCCTGACATCTCTACATGATACTAATCTAAAAACCCCTCTTATCCTGTTTTGACAATGCGAAATCAGAATTTTTGTCCTATCAAGTTTTGGGTTTCAGTGTCAATGTGCTGCCCCATAATTCAGCTGAAGCAACTCACGGTGCATTACACTGGTCTTAGATCCAGGCGCAGGCAGTGGAGGGTCGGGAAGGAGCAGCACTGGCTCTTGGGGTGGCAGCTCACTCTCCTACTGATCTATCCACAACATGAGCACACCCCAAAGCTGACAGCACCTCCTGACAGGTATGGGAACATGGTAGGTGTCTGTTTGGAAGCACTAGAAGAAAAATGTGCTCTTTTCTGAGAGTANCTGAAGGAAACTGCCAAAACTCAACTTCTAAAATAGAGCTGTTTCAAACCTTGTTGAAGGTTTGTAGGTGTATCAGCCCACATCCCTTAGGTGCAATTCTCAGGACGCCTCCTGGGCAACATCAGGAATTCCAGTAACTCTACCAAGGACCAACTGGTCCCTCTTCACCTTCCAGGTCTGCTCTGATGAGAGCAGAAATCACTGGAAAAAGTCTAAACTGTCCTGAGATGGACTTGATACCGACAAAGCCCTCCTGAGGGGGCCTGGTTCAAAACACCCCACACATCAGCATAAACTCCCAAAGTAATCATCCCTCAAACTGTAGAGGATTTGACATTCTTAAGGGACAAGTGATACTACCTTATTTTGTGAAGAAATGGCCTTGCAAGTCTCTGCATGCCCAGTGGAGACCAGTACTTCCCTGGACAGTAGCATGCACTCCCAGCAATGCCCTCACCCCCCTCCCTGTAAGTGGCCCTCGGTACTGGCAGCTTCCACGGACACCGGTGGGAGATGAGCCAAGAAACACCACAGGAACTGACCTTTGGTAAGCTGAAGTGCAGGGGTGTATGCTCAACTTCTGCTGGAACACAAGAAGCCAGAAGCTGGAGAGTCTTTGTCTCCAGCTTTCTCCTAGAAGTACTTTACAACTAAGGAGTTTTTTTCTGAGCCAGATTTAACTACTTGAAGTGTAAAACAAAACCCACTGCCAAAGTACACAATATTATTTCACAGGCTGTGATGATTTTGCTAGAAATGAAATGCAATTATTACCCTCACACTACTGCCAGAGTTTTTGCTAGACTGGCCTTGATTCCTGTCTGACTGAGCAAGGCTCCCCTTCCATGTGACCCACAGTGTCTCTCTGTATGCCTCCCCTATTCCAGTTGTCAAGAGGACTCTGGCAGTGCCAGGAGGATGAGGAACATAAGGAACTATTGCTGATATGGTTGATTTGGTCAAGCAGGGTCCCCAGAACCCAAGAAGTAACCAGCCAACCTATTTTGAGGTCATTCTTCAAGAGGCAGATGGCAAATACCCAAAACGTGTGCACTGGCAACACTGCAGGAATTACTCCCATTCTCTTTCTCCTGGTTTATTTATCTTCTGCACAGACCTGTACCCTTCCAGGCAGGTAGGACAGCAGCACACTCTGCGACCTGCCACAGCAAGGCAGGACAGAACAGTGCCTTGCAAAGTGATAAAAATCACACACCTTAAGAATAGACGTGCAAGCTGACACCACGACTATTCTTAAGGTGTGTGATTTTTATGCTTCAGAAAACATGCAAAGAGCTCCCAAGTATCAGGCACACCTGACAGTTTCAAGCTACAATGCTATTTTACACTAATTTCTAGTGTCTCCTGAGCAGGACTTGTTCATCAGACATGGATGGCACAAATTCTTTATGTACTAACTCAGTCACAAGTGACTCCTTCAGTTCTCCAGAACTACCAAGGTCATGTTCAAACTGACACTGTCCAATCAAGCGAGTGCAGGCTTTGATAAAGAATCCAGAATACTTAAATCCTCCACACAAATAATCCCTGACATCTGTACACGATACTAATCTAAAAACCCCTCTTATCCTGTTTTGACAATGAGAAATCAGAATTTTTGTCCTATCAAGTTTTGGGTTTCAGTGTCAATGTGCTGCCCCATAATTCAGCTGAAGCAACTCACGGTGCATTACACTGGTCTTAGATCCAGGCGCAGGCAGTGGAGGGTCGGGAAGGAGCAGCACTGGCTCTTGGGGTGGCAGCTCACTCTCCTACTGATCTATCCACAACATGAGCACACCCCAAAGCTGATAGCACCTCCTGACAGGTATGGGAACATGGTAGGTGTCTGTTTGGAAGCACTAGAAGAAAAATGTGCTCTTTTCTGAGAGTAGTATGCCAACACATACTGAGCTTTACTTCTGAACAGATGCCAAAGCTGCTCAGCAAATGGATGAGACAGATCATGGAGCAGGCATTCCCTCAGCCCATGATTTCCAAGGGCTTGGCCCTGCAGTCTATGGGCAGCATAAGGAGAAGGCACAGCCAATGCTACTGCACACACTGGCCACTATGGTGGGTTTGGTCTTTTCATCAGTAGCTCCAGGGCACCTATAATAAATGTCTAAATCAAATTTAAAATAAAAGGATAAGACAAGCACTGAACATCAGCCTATCCTACCTAAGAGATGAACATGGAGTTTCACCACTGGCAATTTAGAACAAGGCATTTGGTGGTTCCTCTATTCAGCCATTTAAAAACCCAGGTGAACCTCCCTGGCTTGACATCAGAAACACAATTTAAAATAACAATAATTCCTAATTGCCCCATTTTGTCCCATGGGCCAGTTGTAAGGACAGGAAGAGGATCCTTACTGACTGGAGGGAGGTGTGGGCTAAAGAGACCGAAGTGCAGCTGCAGCTGATGAGCCAACACATTCCCAGGGTGAAACCCAACGAATCCTCTGGCAGAAAACCCTTCATTCCTCCCAGGCTTACAAACAGCACTGCTTGGTGGGCTCACTGCAGACAGAACTAGAATCCCTCCCATCAGGTGGCGACAGACACAGAACCCCTCCCCTGAGGAAATTCCCCCTGCAGTTACACTTGACATTACAACACCCAGCTGGGAACGAGGCCTCTGCACGCAGAGCAGGACAGAACTGCCACAGCATCTGCTGGGACAGACGAGCCTGATGGTTCCAGGTACTTCTGAACCTCTCAACATGGTGGCTCAGCACTGCCAGGCCACTGTGGAGGCCCAGTTAAGCAGGATTTCCACAGGGTAGGGTTGTGAACTTTGCACGAAGGATTTGCAGGCTGTACTTGTATCCCAGTCCCTCACCAACACCAGGAGGCTGGGTCTCACACCACCAGCAGGTATCTGTTCCAATTGTTAAAGAATATTTCTGTGTAGCATTTAAGTCTATTCTGGTTCTTTCTCCTTTCCCTCTCTACCCAATCCTTCTTTGGAGTTACAGCTTTTGAAAGCCACTTCAAAAACTAATCCCGATTTCTATATAAGGTATCTCATCTGTGATGAGCTGTTTTGCTGAAACTATTACCTACTTCTTTCAATTTTTAAATAGTAGAAAAAACATGCTATTCCTTTTCTCTGTATAGCTTTAAAGTTATTTAAATCACAGCTCTTCCAAAGAACTTTAATTTCTGGCTCTAGTTGATGTTAAAACTTTAAATGCCATGAAGATAAACCACAGGCTGTTACACCTGAAGAGCCCATTGCACAATGACTCCAGTAAAGCTGGTTTTTTGGTGGTTTTCTAAATTTAAAAAAGCATCACAGCTCCTCTTACAGGCATTAAAACACTTCTGTGCAATACATCATGCAGCCATGTACCATAATTTTCCCTACAGAATCAAGACTTTGGCATAAGGCTGTTCATACACCAGCACTGTCTCTGGTGTCTAATATCTTCATGTTTGCCCCGTGTTCCCTTCCATCTACATTAATCTACTTTCTTTCCCCAGGATGAAATTCCTTCAGGCAGTGTTGGAGCTGATGGCTGTGTCATGTCCAACTTGTACAGAACTTTCTGCAATGGGAGAAGGACGTCAGGAACCCAGCACTTGAGGGGGCAATGCCCAGCACAGAGGCAGCCCAAGCCTGTCTGGGTTTTACTGCTCCTTTTCAGACTTCTCTCACTACAACAGAGTTTTAGGGAAAAAACCAAAACTCCGTAACTAACTTCAGTCTTAGGCACAGTAGATGAACTTCTGTGGCAGCAACAGTAAGAAACCTGCTAATTAACATTTTTCTTTAACAACAAATCTGTAAAATTCCACAAAATTAATAATGCAATCTAAGCAGAGAACAGCCACTTGTGATCCACCTGTACTAAGCAGATTTTTATGCCTTTAGAGGGGAGAAAATCCACAGTGCTGCAGCAGTGCAGTTGTAATAAACCCATTAATACCTGTTTGAAAGTATTTACACAGCCAGTGTAAAGGCTGAGCAGAGCTGAGCAATTCCATCCTGTGACAAGCTGACCCAGCTGACAGGAACACAGGCGTGCACAGCCCAGCAGAGCCAGCCACCTATGCAGGATCTGCCCTGCCAGCGTTTTGGGTGTCACACAGACTCGGGCAGTGACCTCGGCCTCCAAGTCCCACGGCTCCTCGGGCTCAGCCGCAGGTGGCTGCGGTGGCCGTCCCAGCGCCATTGTCCCAGCGCTGCAGCTTCTC
>WBNQ01025759.1:49127-60757 GCA_013401375.1 Spizella passerina
CAGGATGAGAGGAAATGTCCTTAAGCTGTGTCAGGGAAGGTTTATATTAGATATTAGGAAAAATTTCTTCCCTGAAAGGAATGTCAAGTATTGGAACAGGCTGCCGAGGGGGGTGATGGAATCAACATCCCTGGAAGCGTTCAAAGGGCATGTGAATGTGACACTTGTGGACATTGTTTAGTGGTGAACACAGTGGTGCTGGGTTAATGGTTGGAATCAATGATCATAGAGGACTATTCCAATTCATTAATAATTCTACGAAAATGTTTCAGAAGCAGCCTTGACAGTACTTACTGAATTCTTAAAATGCATATTAAATGAGACTTTTTAAATAATCTTTTAAATGTCAATTGTGTTCAGAGGGGGTGATTTTATTTCTATTGTGATTATTTTAATTTTTCTTTTTTTGAATATAAAAGCAGTCAGGGCATAACACTCTTTTCCATTATAGCTTCTTTGCATCATCATAGCAATGTTAAGTATCCATAGGATAAATGAGAATTATTTTCTGTGGTACATGAAGGAACAAGACCCACCAGCAGAGACAGAGTGAATATGAGGTTTATTCAAAAGCATCAGTATATATATCTCTAGTCCTAAAAGCTTTTTTTTGGTTACAGCTTACAGGCATAATCACAGTTCTACAATAAATCTGTCCTCTTGGCATCTTCTGTTGTTCTCTCCAAAGCCATGGTAAAGGAGTGTGAAGAGTGTTCAGTTCTATGTTGACATAGAAGTAGAAACTCATTTGTCCAGTTCTGTCTCAGGTACACGCTGTCTAGAGAAATGTTGCTGGTGCTGCCAGCACTGCTGTTGTTGCTCTCTATTTAATTCTTTCCTTACACCAACACCTGTTGTCCCAACAATTTTCAAAGTTAGTTTTTAAATGTGCACCCATTACAACTTCTTCATACAGTATGGTTCTTTTAAAGTTTTGTCCTTGATGTTACATTACATCATTCTAAATCATGTTTTGTTTTTTAGTATCATCCCCAGTTTAGTTTAATGTCAGAATGTTATCTTCCAGGACAGGTGTGACATACCTTGCAGAGCAGAGAAGGGGAGCTCCAGGAGTTCTCAGGCAGGAGATGAAAATGGCTCCCCAGGAATCCCACTGCTCCTTTTAACTGGCTGGGTGCCAGGGGATGTTGGCTTCAGCATCACTATGTTCTGCCTCCCTCTACAGGCAGGGCTCAGGTCTCATGCCAGCTCCAGGCCAGCACAGCCCCTGCCAGTCTCACGACGGGAGTTCAGCACTGGAGCCAGGTTATTTGGCTGTACAACCCTTCCAAAGCCAGGTCTCCAAGGAGAATTTTTCAGAACTTCTGGCAGACTCATCTTGGGTATGCTGATCATTATTGGTCAGTCAGCAACCCTTCTGAAAATTCCTCTAGTTCAAATGTTTAGGCCAGACCTACATGCAGGGCAGCCAGGTGTCTCAGAAATCAGACTGTATCAAAATCAGTAATTCTTTTCACTTCCCTGGTACTACTCAATACTTACTGCCTCTCAGGACGGGCCTACATTGCAGAATACAGCATTAAGCAAGACACCTTGGCTTTTTTTGAGTCAATTCAGATGCCAGCAGTAGTTCAGTTGTAACAGTATGGAACCTGGCAGAGCCTAGTTTTTCCTGTGGGGAAGCACTCTAACCAAAGGAATCCAGTTTACCTACAAGCAGTCCTGGCAAGCAAACATATCTATAGCTTAAGAAGCAAAGTTTCAGTAAAATATTATTTTAAGTTAAGCCAAACCAACAGCAGTATATCCACATCCACTGCACTCCACAGCCACAACTTCAGGCGGCATGATCTTGCCTCAAAAGCAGCATTAAATTGGCACCACCCTGGGGGTAGACAAGACCTTCTCTTTTACTCTTCATATCACTACTTACAGCTCCCTACATCACTATTACTTCCTGAGCCATAAATCCTGTCTTTAGGGCACTCTATACTCCTCCTGCTCTCTGTAGAGTGGTTTATTTTCTTTCTCTCCTGTCTTCATGCTGTTATTACATAAAGAAAAAAAAAATCAAGACACAAGGAAAGGCACACATAAATTATCCTGCCATTTTGATACCCACAGCAGTTTCTGCTGATGGGGCATCCCACTATCCCTGTGTTCCATTCTCAAAGTCTCCTTATTTTGTTAGAGGTGTACAGGAACAAACAGCCCAAGATCTGTAACTACACACACACACACATCCTACTCCCTTTGTGTGTGGAAAAGTTCAGCTGCAGAAGAGCTTAAAAATACTGAAAACGGGTAACAAAAGGATTTGTATCACCAGAGCCAGGGCTCCTACTTCCAGGAGGTGGCAGCGTTGTCTCTTTGGGACTCCCTGCTGGGAAGCAGGAGCAGGACCACAAACATTGACGGTTTCTCTGAAGGAAACACTCCCCGTTCCAAACCCCACTCATTCTTTAGTGAAATACTGGTACCACATAAGGTATGACCATAATTTGCAATAAATTCACATTGTATCTGTCTGCAGTTAATGTAAACAGAAGTTACAAGTTACAATGTAAACACAAGTTCAGCCATTTGGTGTGACAAGGGCTCCTTATTCTGAAGTATTCCCACAAGAACAGTAACTTAAGGCTTCCTTTTGAGCTTTTGTCTAATAAACCCTCCTCACTCTCCTGCATGCTTAGCAGCTTTCTCAGGAAAAGCAGGCAAGATATTTAAACCCTTTTAAAACCTGAATTGAGTAAATTATCATTTTGTGTATTTAAGTCTAATAAATCAGGTGAACTTCAAAGCTTTAAAGCACTAATGGATACTTAGTACACATAGTACTGGGTAGTTTAAGAACTGGGATACTGCAAATGTTTACCCTCCTCCCCTCCTCTGGGATTCATTTTCTATTTTAAAACTGCATTGGCTGCTAACTTCTTCTTGACAATTATTAGCAAAAATACAGAAAAAGTCTCTTACAAGTGTTGCTGTTGTAACATGGATCTCTGAACAATGTTCATAAATCTCATCAATCCACATATTTGTATGAATCTGGAAGCCAGGATGACTTCTGAAATGCAATGTAAGAGCTGAGCACTGCGTATTAAATTAACAGTAATTTTCCTAACAAAAGTAAAAGCAACTCTTCTGAAAGGGAATGTGACTCAGACCTAATTTCCTTTTATATGTGTCCTTCAAATGATGTCTGAAACTTCAGAAGTACTTGTACTTAATATAATTTATCAAATCAAGGTATTTCCCATGCTTGTTTTTATATTAATCAAACTCATTTTCACTGGGCACAGAAAGATGGAAGAGAGTGTCATTTTTCAGGCACCAGATTCTGGTGTACCAAGTCACTTCCAAGTACAGCCCTAATTCATATCCCAAAAAGACACAGGAAAGTTAGGAAGTGAAGAAACACAAAGTAATGGGGTAACAGAAGGAAAAAATATGACTGTTCTGCATTAGTAGCACCAAATATCCCTTTTCTAAGTAAATGCAGAACAGGTTGGGAGAAGGGCCTTGGTGGTAGGCTGAGATGCAAATACACTATATGCTCTGACCACCCACTACATCTTCGAAAGTGACTTGATTTTCTTGGTACTACTTAACAAAAACAACTATCTCATGTAATAACAACAAAGTCTTGTAACTAACAAGTACTGAGTAAATACATAACATTGTAAACTGTCTGATGTAAAGAGTATTAGAGAGTGATTCTGTCAATCAGGTTAAGTTAAGTTTTCTTAATTCCTAAAAGGTCTCCTGCAATGAAGTTGCAAACAAGGATTTGGTGAATATGGCTGGAAACTCTGGAAGAACATGGGCAGCATTCTGAAATACTGCATCTGGAAGTCCTTTGCTTCTTCTGGACTACAAGTCCTTCATAATCAATGTTCAGAAATGCAGATTCCTAATCTGGGAGTTGCTTGGTTTTAAGATTTACATCTAAACCAGACTATGTTTGGTCCAATAAACATGTCTTCCTTGACAGACTAGCTCAGCCTTAAGAGACTTCTCACTCTCAGGTACCTGAAGTGAAGTGAGACGACTCTCATGAATTTCCCTAATGCTGTCACTCTTAGGTTTTGAACAGCATATAAAGATTTCTTAGAGAAACAAAATCTGGTCGAGTACTTTTGCAGATGGTGCACTGGCAGCTTCTCAGGAAGATAACAGCTCAGACCACTGAAAAGCAGGGCACATTTTTTTCACAAATACACGAACAATTTATCTGGGCATTTAGTAATGGCAGAGTTCCTACATATCAATGCAACTTACCTTAAAAAAAAATCTGAAGCTCTTCCTTGCATTTGATATGAGAATTCTTCACCACATGAACTAGGCTGTTCCCTATTTGTTGCTAAAGTCTGGTATTTACAATGTTTTAGAATAAATTTCACTATTTAGCTGCAGGAATCCAGTTTTTTACTCAAAGTGGTTAAATCTGTAAAACCTACAGTGTGGTAAATCTTAAGAGCAAAGTCCCTTAAAAAAACCCTCAAAGGTTCTGCCTCACAACCTGTATTCCTGTCTCTTAGGAAAAAAACAAACCCTATAGGAATAAGGGCATTTAAAGTGAAATAGTTCTATGGACATCTGTAACTGTTACAGTCAGAAAAATCTGATGTAAAATAAGCCTTTATAGTTTCATTTACGTTTTTCCACTAATTTTAGTTATGTTTAAAACACTATTGTTTCTGACAAGAAAAAGCTAAATTTTCTTTAAAATAATCTAAAAAGAATGGAAGTTAATTAAAATATATATCTCAAGGGAGTTTACTATACAAGAGGTCAAGGGCCTAGTATGCAGCAAAAATACAGAGAAAAATTACAACTATTTAACCTGATGAGGGTAAAGATCTTTGAAATATACCTGGTATGTGCCTTGTTCATCAACAGCAATTTGGGGTAGCTGGTGCTCCCTCAGTGCTTAAAAGCTCTAACTAGAAAATCTCATCTTAAATATTATTCATAAAGTTATCAGTTACTTTACATGTAAGTGTTCAATGATTACATTTACTTATTAAAATAAAATGTAAATTGGCTGAAGTGTGGTTACAAAAGCTGTGAGAACTGAATTTCTGATTCATTACTCTTCAAAGGAGTGAAGTGGAGGTCACGTGGTTTGTAACTGAAATGTCAGATTTCATCTCAAGTTCCAGAACTGCATTATAAAACTACTCAGAGTGAGTCAGTCAAAAATATGTCATAAGCAAAAAGACTTGGTCAGGCTTCAAAGCAGTATTTACTTACCTTTGCATGAATTACAAGGATGCTACTCAAAACCTGCAAAAATATGCAAGGCAGTGCCTCTGCCCAACATCCAGTTGAGATGTGCTCTTGTGTGTGTGGATAATGTGTGAAATATGAAGAGAGAAAGGGGAAATAAAAAAAGAAAATAAAGGTAACAGAGTTCTGCCTCCCCCCCCAGCATACAAGTAAAGGATGGTCCTTAAGTTATTTCATGTAAGAAAGAAAAGCAGCAGGAGAATACTTGACAGTTAAAAGCTGTTTGCGGAGGTGTCAAGTATCGTTGGATACCACGTTGAAGATTTCACTCTTGGCACCAGGCACTGAAAATGCAAGACCTGAGAGACAGGTGCCAAATCTAAATTACAAAAATACAATGAAATTAGTACAGGCAATTGCTGATTCACAGTGCACACTGCACAACCTTTCTGTAAAAACACAAATGTCTCAATACTTACCTTCTAGATTAGAAACAGACACTTTCTTTATGGGAAAGATTTCAAGCTTAACCATGAAGTTTTCATCCAGAAATCAGCTGGGTAGATCAACAGGCTCTTAATCATACAACTGTCATATGATACATATGAAACTCCTAAAAGTGTCTCTCATTTGTGTGTATCTGTGTGAATCTTTGAAGGTGGAGAAAAGTAGCTTGGTGCCACAGTAAGAAAAACCCCCAAATCCTAAACTCCCTAGTTTTGCAGAGCCAAGGATGGATGGGTATTCAAAGAAAATATGATTACTCAGGAATATCCCTAAGCCATACATACATTTGAACAACAGTGCAGGTGAAATGGCAGCAGTCCTTTCAGGCTTTACAGCATTGTAATTATGATCGCTGGCCCAGGACGGCGTGATGGGTTCTGCTGCTGGCTCTCGAGCAGGAGCTTGGCTGTTTGCCTCAGTCTTGGCTGTGCCCACAACAGTCTTCTTCACATTCACCTCTCTTTTCTCAGGGAGCTGTCTCTTTTGGTTTGAAACTGGCTTGATGCCCACCTGGATATTTGAAAGTAGCTTGATTACTAATAATCATCAAATATATTGCATTTCACTAACAAGCAGAAAGAGTTACACACATGTACACCAGTTTCTTTTATTGTAAATTCCTTACTTTTACAGTGCACCATTTGAAATTATTTAATTACTGCAAAACCCAGTAATTTGAAGTTTAGTTTAAGAAGGCAAAATTAATTTGCCTTAAAGTAAAATAAAAATATGTAATTACTTGAAATAGTACTTTCTTAAAAGTCGTTGCCATCTAGACAACCCTTGCAAGGAACTATCTCCATCTAGAGGCAATTACTGAGATTTTTTAAAAATGAAAGGAATATATTTTATTGTCCTTACCACAGGAAAAGGCAAGAGAATAACAACAAAAAAAGTAATAGAAAGCTCCTCTTCAATGCAGGACTTAGCAGTTTTATTTGAGTCAAAAAGCAAAGCATAGAAATAAGGCACAGTGCTCCAGGGCAACTGCTCTGGATCATGAACACAAGCTTACCTGTTGCTGAGGTTTTGGTATGCCAGGCTTTTCAGATTTTGGTTTGATCTTCTCTTTAGGTTTTGGTTTTGCATCCTTGCCAGAACTCAAGATCTTCATGGTGGCTGCAGCGTGTTTGAGGATGCAGTCGTTGCTGCAGTACACGGAGTCGGGCTGGGCCACGTTGAAACAGCCGGGGCCGATGCACTTGGAAGCACCAGGAGCTTCAATTACCTTCAACTTCAAATACAGAAAGAAATGGAGTGAGGTCAGACTTCAAACGGAAAACAGCAGGAACAGCCTCTGTAGCATGGAGAAATGCTTACACAGCTCATGTGCAGACTCTGCAGCTCTGACCTGCACAACTGCCAGAGTGAGAACAACAGTTGTTCATGACACAACACAAACAACCCATACAAATGTAAGAATTTCACTTCTCTAACACGTTTTTCAGCATGTGCTGCATTTTCAAGTGGTTGGTGTGCTAGCCCCGAGATAAAGGAGGCTGGTTTCCTAAATTTTCAAATCCCATAAGTACACAAATGCTTTTTACTGATCCCCTACATGATGTGAGAAATGTCCTTAAAAATGCAAAGCTGAGTTCTCAACAGCAAGGTCTCTAACACCCCCATGAGCTGCTGTCCTCAGCATGCACATACAAAAGAGGAAGCATATTCAGGTGTACAGATTATTCTTGCTCTAGAGGTTTTATCAATTTTAACTTTAGAAGTCTCCACCTTAGATTCTTATACACAACTTTCACATAGCCTCCTACTCCTTACACATTCATAGGTTTGTCTCTGCAATCTGAGTTTTCCTCTAATTTAAAATTACTCTCCATTTATATCAAGGNGTTTTGCATCCTTGCCAGAACTCAAGATCTTCATGGTGGCTGCAGCGTGTTTGAGGATGCAGTCGTTGCTGCAGTACACGGAGTCGGGCTGGGCCACGTTGAAACAGCCGGGGCCGATGCACTTGGAAGCACCAGGAGCTTCAATTACCTTCAATACAGAGAGAAATGGAGTGAGGTCAGACTTCAAATGGGAAACAGCAGGAACAGCCTCTGTAGCATGGAGAAATGCTTACACAGCTCATGTGCAGACTCTGCAGCTCTGACCTGCACAACTGCCAGAGTGAGAACAACAGTTGTTCATGACACAACACAAACAACCCATACAAATGTAAGAATTTCACTTCTCTAACACGTTTTTCAGCATGTGCTGCATTTTCAAGTGGTTGGTGTGCTAGCCCCGAGATAAAGGAGGCTGGTTTCCTAAATTTTCAAATCCCATAAGTACACAAATGCTTTTTACTGATCCCCTACATGATGTGAGAAATCTCCTTAAAAATGCAAAGCTGAGTTCTCAACAGCAAGGTCTCTAAACCACCCCCATGAGCTGCTGTCCTCAGCATGCACATATATGAGAGGAAGCATATTCAGGTGTACAGATTATTCTTGCTCTAGAGGTTTTATCAATTTTAACTTTAGAAGTCTCCACCTTAGATTCTTATACACAACTTTCACATAGCCTCCTACTCCTTACACATTCATAGGTTTGTCTCTGCAATCTGAGTTTTCCTCTAATTTAAAATTACTCTCCATTTATATCAAGGCATTACAGATGAAGAACTTCCTCTTCCAATGTTATGATTCAGAAAACAGCACATTCCTTGAAAACAGATTGAATGAAGTTGAATTGCAGAAACACTTGAAAGCTTTTTGGGCTCCAACCTATCACCTCTGGATACCATGCTTTTAGTATCTCTTCTAAATTACTTTTTAAAGATCCTCCCAACTACTGTAGTTCTAAACAACCTCTTGCCATTTGCAATTACCAAAACTAAGTTTTTCAGGAATATTTCTATTTAAATAAATATTATTTGCATAGTGCAATTGACTTCTCTGCAATCAAAAGTCAGTACATGGCTTTATCTGCAGCAGCCTGATAAAACCTGGATTTGGGAATTTTCCCATTATGTACACACTGAACAGAGAAGTAAAGATAAAGAGCACTTGGTGATAACAGCAGCAGAGCCAACACCAACAGCACTGGATTCTCAAATACCTTTGTGTGCAAAGGTGAACAAATGTATTGGAAAATATTTTTGAGAGTTTTTATCTTAAAACAGTAAATATATATTCAGCTCAAACTGTTCTATCTAGACATAAATCTCACTGTGCTGCCATGGTCAGCTCTAAATGTCCAAGACACCTGCACCACTGCAGCACCTTAGGCAGAACAAAGACAACCCCTGCAGTACTCATTTTTTTTAGTTCCTGTACATTAAGCTGAAGAAGCTTCTATGCCTTTCCAATTGGGCATGGAACTTTATATTACAAAATTTAAACTTCAAATTTTGAAATAGTTCCAAATACATATTTTTAGATTTAAAAAGGCAGAGTAAAGAAATTCCCTACTTGCTGATAACCTAATGGTTATCAGGACAAAAATCAGAACTTCAAAGACTAACTGGAAGTACAGCTGGAATTAACTCCAACAGAGAGTTTTTCACATTAAGTAAAAAGTTTCGCTACCACTGAAAATGTCCAAAATGTTGGAGATTATTTCAAAGATAGTATAAAACAGCACAGCATTCTAAAATTTTTATTAAAAGAATACATCATTGTTTGACTTCCAAAACTATTTAAAAAGGGAGAACAGCACAAACTATTTCCTACACCTATATAAAACCTTTAAATCCCTCACTTGAAACTAAGTTTTAATTCCTGTACTGATAGAATTATTGCTAAACTTCTGCTAGCCAGCAGTGTTTGGTGGGCTGTTCAGCTTATGTGTAGCTTTAAAATCAAGTCAGATTTATAGTCATACAGGTCATTGTCTCCATGTACTCAGTGAAACATGAAAAATAAGAAACAATTAAAATACTTACAGGTTGAAATATCTTTAGTTTTTTCTTCCCACTTGGATTTGCAGCTTTTTCAATCCTACCCTTGATTCCTTGGTCCTCAACTGATTTTTGTTCAATTGTTCCTATGCTTGTGAATTCTGTGCCATCCACATTTCCTTGCTCCATTTTAGCTTCCTGCTGGTCTAGTTCTGAAACAGGCTCATCCTGTCCCTGGAGAATGGTGCAGTTTGGACAGATATAGTCCTCACCATTCCTCTCCAACAATCGCCCTCGAGCCTCAGAAATACCCACGCAGTCACCATGAAACCATTCCTCACATCTATCACAACAGATCATAAACCTGAAAAAAAAACCCACCAAGGAACAGTAAAACACTGTGAAATAAAAAGACAATTAACATTCAGTGAATATTTCAAACAAGACAACTTCAGCACCCCAATAAAGCACCAGTACATGGTTCTGCCTCACTGGTTATTTCTGTACTTGTTTATCCTCTTTTAAGTATCTGTTCTAAACTCCCTGCCAAAATTCAACATACCCAAAAGGTCATTCAAAAAGTAACCACTAGCATCTAATTGTATTTTTAATCACAGAAAAACTCCAAGTCCTGGCACTGTGTCTGCAGCTGAGCCCTTTGCCTACCTGTTGTTGTGAGGCTGACGACAAATACAGTACAGGGCATTTGGGTCGTAGATCTCAGACTCGGATTTGCTTTTGGGCTGTTCTTCAGGCTCCTCATCTGAGGCCCCCTTTGCACCAAGGGCAGGCTTCTCCTCCTTCTGAGCCTCAAGATCTTCAGTGTCCTCCTCAGACACAACCACCTGACTCGCAATCTCAGTGCTGTCTGCAGTCTCAGGCTCCTGCTTGATAGGCAGCTCAGACTCATCCTGTTTTTCAGGTGTGACATCACCTGCTTTGGCAGGATCTTTTCCTGAGTTCCTTTTCCTCAGGTGGTTCTGCACATCCTTCAAAACCAGCTGACAAGGTTTCTGCTCAACACGTTTCTTTCTTAGCCGATTCTGCAGTTCCTTTAGTGTTAACCCATCGCTGTCACTATCAGAAGTAGCATCTTCTTCTTCTTCCTCCTCCTCATCTTCTTCCTCTTCTTCTTTCGTGGGTCTGCTTTTAGGGCTTTTCTGCTCCTTACAACTCCTGGTGCAAATCCTCCGAGTGACAGGCTTGGTATCTGGAGTGCTCTCAACACTGTCTTCAGAAGCAGTTTCAGCATCAGTGGCCGGCCCAGAGGCTGCCTCACTGGAGTCCTCCAGGGTGGTGGGAACGCTCCTCCTGCCCCTGCGCCTCACCGTGGTCAGGAACTCTTCCACCCTCTCTGTGCGCTTGGGCTGCCGCCCGCTCCTCCTGAGGTTGGTGCCTTGCTGCTGCTGCTGGGGCTGCTGCTCACTGGAGTCCACATCAGCATCTCCTGCACACTCCCTCTTGGCAATCGTGGTCCTCCGAAACCCCCAGGTTTTCCTGAACTCTTTACTTGTTGGCTTGACAGACTTTTGTTCCTCTTCGTTGCTTTGCTCACCTTTATCATCCAACACTGATGCTAAAAACAAGGGAAGAGTTAATAAAGTGGTTCTGATCAATGATGTGCTCTCATAAAACCCTTTTTTCAACATGTTATTTTCTTTGTGACATCTATGTATCTCTACTTCATATGATGAGCCTCAAAACAGATACAATATTTTCTTGTGAATGTAATACAACAGCAGTAGCAATTAAATACATCACTGATCACTGTGACAACATAATCCAGTTGTTCCTGTTTCAAACTCTTGAGTTACTTCAAATCATTTACACACATACATACATGATGGACAAATAAGCACATTTTCAATTGCAAAGGAAGAACCCTTACCAGGAGAACTGTTTTCCATGTTGTCAGTATTAGCTTCAGACTCTAATGGAACTGTGTTTTCAGCTTGTTCCATAGTACAGGCAACACTGTTCCCACTCTGAAATGCTGAACAGAAACAAAATGCCCAAAATTCTCATTCAAAATATTCATAGCCGAAATAATTAGTAAATATTCTTATTTCAGTATTAATTGTAACAAGTA
>WBNQ01025761.1:4213-27814 GCA_013401375.1 Spizella passerina
GATCTAAGAGCCAAAGAAAGACTGGAGGAAGCTGTAGGGCTGCCTGGGCAGACAGGGAGACTGCTATCAGAATTGAACAAGAGAAAATCCAGATCCCCCTTCCACTCCTCTACCTGTTTCTTCTCAATGTCACTATCAGTGCACACAGTGATATAAAACAGGTCCAACAAGTATTCCAGTAACTCCTCAGGACCACCAGGGCAAAACCAAAAACATTCAGGGCTTGACACTTAAGCAAGGCAACATGCCAAGCTTATCACATGTGAAAAAGCCTTGTAGAGGAAAATAATCATCTTCATGTTCACAGGATCTGGGTGTTAACTCTCCAAAGACTCTCCTGTATTTTCCACTCCTTTGACTCTTGCAGATGAGGAGGTTATTTGCACGGAAATTCAAACCTCTGAATAGATTTTTATTAACTACAGAGCATGGGAGTGAGCCAGAGATTTCTCTTTCATATCTTAGTACTGATTATAAACAGGGCACTTATTACTGAAGAGGATTGCATGGCAAGATGGCCCAAAGGATGGTCAGCTTTCTGCTGTGAACCAGAAAGCACTCAAGGAAGGAGCTGAGGAGGGAACAGCAGTTCCACTTTCTCACAGCCTTCAGAGTTTCATTTCCCCCCCTTTTTTGCAGTGGAGAAATAAATTTTTCAACAACATAAAAATGGCTTGTGTCAACAAACTGTAGTGACCCCAAACCAGAAATGGGCCCCTGCCCAGCTGACTGCCAACATTTGCTTCGTGTCTTTCTTCACCTCTTATGCCTGGACGCTCTGAGTCCAATTCCAACATGTTTGGTAGTGACACCTTATGGAAAATATTCTTTTTGGCTCTTACCTGAGAAGAGGTAGAGGACTGGTTAGCTGCAAACAAAGAAGACCTAAATTCAAGTTCCTCTTCTGCAAGATTCAGAGTATGAAAGATGAGCCATTCATTACCCTCCTGAGACATTACTANGAGGAATACTTGCTTGCTGATTGTCTGTTGTTCATGTTTATCCAGGCAGAGCTTTGTTTGTGCAAATACTGGGATGAAGCTTCTACTTGGGGTAATGCACATTTCTGCACAAATACACGAATTTTCTCTATGACTACATATGGTCATATGGAAGTGTTATCAACACAAGAATCTATGAGTAATCATTTTTGATAATGATTTCAATGAATTGTGGAGAGTTCAGTAGTCACAGACACATGTATTTTATCTAGTTTTTCAAACAGATTTTTCTGTCCCAAACAGAGCTGCCAGTCTGAGACTGGGACACAGTAGCACTGTGTCTGGCAAACAGGTAGAACTTGGCCTCATGCTGCCTGAAAGCAATAGCACATTTGGCTTCAACAAAGGCAGGTTCAATATTGTTCTCAGCACTGTAACTTCAAAAAAATGCTGAAAATAGAGATGAACTTGGGCTTTAGGTTTCAGAATTTTAAAGTATTTTCTTACTACTTTTAATTTCAGTTCTGCAAGGTGTCATTTTGATGGATGTTAAACTCTCCGGACCTTATAGAATTGAGTTTGAGTCACTGCCAGAAAGCATAGCTGTTATTGTTTGGTCTTGTATTCATAGACAATGTCTATTGTCTTTACCCAGATAAGCAGGTTTTGGCCAGAAATGCCATTTCTCACACCAGACATACAACAACATGATTGGCATCAGATTCTAATGAACAGTAATGAGAAAAAGCGTTCCAACAACAGAATGAAAATGCCTTTTAGAGCAAATGTTAAAGCATCTCTCTTTTGATTTCCACTGCCAACAATAAAGTTGCAGAATTTGGTAATGTTTATTCTTCAATTCTAGAAACTCTTTGCAACTGCCTTCAGCCTTGTCTTTTTCACTTTCTTGCAGGGCAGAAAATATCTTGAAATGACGATACAAACTGGCACCAAACAAAACCTTTCTATGCATTTAAACTTTTGCTGTTCACTTGACTCAGTGACCCAGTGGTATTGTCCAGAATTGTATTAACCAGTTCCAGGCAGTGGAGACAAAAATTCCTTTCATTCATCAGCAGATAAGGAGCTTTGACAACTATCCCTTGGGAGCAAGAGAGGAAAAAAAAAACACCAAACCAAAAAAAAAACCTCAAGAAGAGATTACAATGTAATAATGTAAAAAGCACAGTCAAAGAGCCAAAGAAAGACTGGAGGAAGCTGTAGGGCTGCCTGGGCAGACAGGGAGACTGCTATCAGAATTGAACAAGAGAAAATCCAGATCCCCCTTCCACTCCTCTACCTGTTTCTTCTCAATGTCACTATCAGTGCACACAGTGATATAAAACAGGTCCAACAAGTATTCCAGTAACTCCTCAGGACCACCAGGGCAAAACCAAAAACATTCAGGGCTTGACACTTAAGCAAGGCAACATGCCAAGCTTATCACATGTGAAAAAGCCTTGTAGAGGAAAATAATCATCTTCATGTTCACAGGATCTGGGTGTTAACTCTCCAAAGACTCTCCTGTATTTTCCACTCCTTTGACTCTTGCAGATGAGGAGGTTATTTGCACGGAAATTCAAACCTCTGAATAGATTTTTATTAACTACAGAGCATGGGAGTGAGCCAGAGATTTCTCTTTCATATCTTAGTACTGATTATAAACAGGGCACTTATTACTGAAGAGGATTGCATGGCAAGATGGCCCAAAGGATGGTCAGCTTTCTGCTGTGAACCAGAAAGCACTCAAGGAAGGAGCTGAGGAGGGAACAGCAGTTCCACTTTCTCACAGCCTTCAGAGTTTCATTTCCCCCCCTTTTTTGCAGTGGAGAAATAAATTTTTCAACAACATAAAAATGGCTTGTGTCAACAAACTGTAGTGACCCCAAACCAGAAATGGGCCCCTGCCCAGCTGACTGCCAACATTTGCTTCATGTCTTTCTTCACCTCTTATGCCTGGATGCTCTGAGTCCAATTCCAACATGTTTGGTAGTGACACCTTATGGAAAATATTCTTTTTGGCTCTTACCTGAGAAGAGGTAGAGGACTGGTTAGCTGCAAACAAAGAAGACCTAAATTCAAGTTCCTCTTCTGCAAGATTCAGAGTATGAAAGATGAGCCATTCATTACCCTCCTGAGACATTACTAGGACCTCCCTTTTTTCTCCTCTCCCCAAATCACCCAGAGCTCTGTTGTAGCTTAGTGTTGTAGCACTGGTTATTGCTCATGATGCAACAATAAAGCTTGGTGATGAGACATTTTTAGGAATAAATTAGGGCATCCTTTGAGTTTAGCATCTGATATTACTTGAAGGTAGCATGCAGTTCATTTGCACCTGAAGATGCGTGATCCTGTGCGATGCTGAAGGCTTCAGATCTTCAGCCCTTAATCACAAATAAATGTTAAGCATTAATCAATGCTAATTACAAATATCATACTCATGTAGCCATTCAAGAAAAATATCACTAATTTTAATTGGATGCTTCCAAACATATTAAAATTGTGTCTTCTTTTCTTTCACTGAACACTACTTTATTTCTCCTCATTAGATTCCTGCCACCTGTATCTTAAGTTCCCCTCCAGTGTAATTCATAATTCCCCTTGCATTTACTTTCTTTTGAGTGAGGACTCGAATCTCTGAAATGCTGTATATGTTCTGAGCGCTTGCTGAATACTCAGCTCTCCACAATTCAGTGATGCTCAGCTTCACAGAGTATTGATTATGGTATTTGGGAAATCATGAAAATGGGGGAGAAAACTCAGAAATACTGTTTAAGGCACAATTTTTTACACTTCCATCTGCATTGTGGCTGGCCAAGTGGAAGAGGTGGAAGTAAAGAGGTGGAGATAAAGACAAGCATAGTGTTTGCATATTCTTCTTGAGAAAAAACTTCCTGAGACTTCTTTCTGAAGGGATATGGGAATTGCATACATTATTTCTACCTGATGCTGGAGGGACATTGAAATATTAATTTAATCAGCATCTAACATCAGCGGATTTGAGAGCACAAACTTTAATTTCTCACTGGAATCAAATAGAATGACACTGACAACTACAAATACAGAGATACAGATTCTGCCCCTTCTAAAAACACCAATTGCTTCAACGTAGTTTTTGGTATTGTCAGTTAAAAATCAATAAATTTAAAGAGAAAGCCTAATGAGTATGTTTATGACCAATGGGAACATCAACAAACATCTGTTGATGAGAATCTAATAGAATTAGTGCTGAAGAAATATGACTCGGTTTACTACCTGTAGGATCTCTGTTACATTGGTGACACACATTTATGAAATGTTATTTTTCCTGCAGGTAAAGAAACATTAGTTAAGAAATACTTACTTTGACTGTTACTTTTCTTACCAATCTATTAGAGAGGCTGCAAATGCTGAGGGCACTGTGATGGCTCTGTAGAGATCATCTTGGTTTTTTGCTCACATCATGTAGCCTTTAAGCTAAAGTGCCACAGCCTGGAAATAGTTGTATTGTTCACATGTGTGACAGCCATGAGTTTGCAATAATGTATTATGTATGTAAATAAATACTATGGTCCTTGCAGGTAGGTCAACAAAATGAATGAAACTGATGGCTCTGTTGGTGAGAAGCAAAAGCATTAAATCCTCATTGTTGCCTTCTAACTGGGGTCCTTTTATGGCTAATTTCTCTTTCTGGGATTCCCATTGATGGTAAGTACCCTCTATGGAGTGCTCCTTTTCCTGGAGCTAGTCTAAGGATTTCTTTTCTGACCTCATGCTTTCTCTCCTTGCCTCTCAGAAGAACTTGCTTTCCTGTGTTCCAGTTTTCTGGCCCATCTGCTGCCCTCCCACACATGGCAGAGGGCAACAGATGGGTGATAATCATGCGGAAAAAGGCAAATGGAGGCCATGCGGAGGGGAAATGCAGCTCTGTGGCATCGTGCCCTGGCAACACAAAGCCACCACTAGTCATCCCCTGCACACACACCGTGAACCCGTCAGTGACAAGTAAGGCGTGTGGCTGGCTGGAATGGGAACAGTTTGGGACACTGCCAATGCTGGGTGGCTGGTTTCTCCTGGTAAACATTGTCACTTATGGTACAGCACTTCTCAGGAGTAAGCAAAGAACACCTTGTCCACCTCTTCAGGAAAGGCTCATCTCCATTTTTGATATGAGGGCAAGATGGTATTTCATGGCATCCCATTTAGGGCTACTCTAGGTTGCAGACATGAAGCCAATTTGTGGCGTAGGACCAGTGAGCTCTGATGCTGGATGGAAGGAGGCAAGCATGCACACAGCAATAACCAACATGTTTGCACAGGTCTGAATCCACAGCAGCTTATCTGCTTCCAATGACAGCTTGCTAGGACACATAAAGTCACTGGCAGGAGACGACAGAAGAAATGGACTTTGCAATGTCAGTCAGCCACAGATGACTGTGAGCTATCAATACAATTCTGAAGAAAAACAACAAGGTAAAAAAAGAGGCAAATATTGTATGAGGGCATTATCATGTTTAAAACAGCAGAAAGGATATCTCTCTGGTGTGTTGGTGCATGGCTACTTCAAAAAGGCAAATGAGAAGAATTAAAAGATTTGCCTAAGATTTGTCCATTGGTATATTACAGCACAAACACCATGGACTTGATAGCCCTAAGGTTTCTTCCCAGTGCAATGTAACTCACATCTCTAGGAAATCCACACAGTCCCATTAATGAAGAGTACCTTTCCCAAAGAAATGAAGGCTACCTAAGTTACAGTTCCATCAATCAGTCTTAAATATTTAAAAAATTTTAATTGCTTACAGAGCTGTACAACCTTACAACAGATACAGAAATACTAACAGGCTGAACCTTAATATTCTGCATCAATTTCTTTAAGAAGTGTAACTTTTCTACAATGTTATGAAATGGTATGTAATTGTCACCAGTGACAGGACTTGGGAAAATGGCCTGAAGTTGTGCCAGGGGAAGTTTAGGTAGGATATTAGGGAAAGGTTTGTCACCCAGAGGGTAGTTGGGCACCCCTGGAACAGGCTCCACAGGGAAGTGGTCACAGCATCAGCCTGGCTGAGTTCAAGAAGCATTTGGACAATGCTCTCAAGCACATGGTGTGACTATTAGGTTGTCCTGGGCAGGGCCAGGAGTTGGACTTGATGATCCTTGTGGGTCCCTTCCAACTCAGCTTGTTCTGTGATTCTGTGACATCCCATGTGTGAACTAGCAAGCTGGAATCCAATATACAAATGGGGTAAGTATGCTGAACAGTTGTGCATGTTGTATTACCTTATGTTTGAGAAGCCAAATGAACAGAGAAGTTCTGAACTGCTCCCTTCCAGGAGTGAAACACTCACGGAATAATGCCCACACTGCTAGATAGATTGGCAACATCATCTGGAAAATCGCAAATAAAAACTCTTGACTGTTCAGACAGTATACACAACCTTCAAAACTTTTCTTGTTCTTAAAAAGTATTTTTACTATTCTTGTTTCCTATCCTATAGAAAGAACTTGTTCATATTTCTACCATATACATACATCAACACTGTATATTTGAAGGGTTCATTTTTCCATTGCTTCTTCCCCCATATTTTCTCATATTTTATCTTTCAGTTACCGATCTTTTAATAACAGTATTTGAACAGTAAAGAAGATATTTCAAAAGGAATTTTAAAAATTACTTTAAAATTATGCTTTCCAAGGCCTTGGATCTACAACAAATAAGTAATACTATGGTTCCCAGACAGTTTCTACCTACAGTGAGATGCTCCAAAGTGAAGGGAGATAAAAATGTATAAAATGATACAGGGGAAGGAAAATACACATAGATGCTAATGACAAATGATCATGTTAAGAGAGAAATGATTTGTTAAGAGATAACTATGAGCTAGTCTGAAAGATCTGCTTGTTCTGTAAGATCATTTCATAATAAACAATATCATTAGGATTTTAGCATTGTCCTGCGCAGAATCAAGGTAAGGAAGAGCAGTACCAAATCTATATTAGTTTTGGAGGGTTGGCAAGGTAGAACTAATTTGATTTTTTTAATTTCCTTGCCAGCCATTTCTTGTCCAAAAAGTAAATCCTTTGCATTCCATTTTATTTTCCAAGAATAACAGATTTGGATATTTATTTTGGCTAAATTAGAGAAGCTGACCACCTGTTTGTAGAAAAACAAGACATTCTTGCAGATGGAAGTCCTGAGCTATGATAAGGAGTTCTAAAAGCAATCTTGTTGGGTGCAGAGAGTGAAGTAGGCAAAATATAGGCACAAAAAAACCCCTTTGTAGACATTTTTGAGTGTAGGGTAGATGAAATGGAATAAAAATCTATAAATGTTCTCATCTCCAGTTTCATAATAAATAGCAAAAGCATCATATCTTGAATCCTGCAGAAATGTGCAGGATAGTATTGATTACTGTCAAAGAAACAGCCTTGTGCCAGCAAAGAGATAGATGAGGTTCTTTATATGCTCTTGAAGATGAGTGTCCCATAAAACCTGAAATTTGCAGTGTGTATATATGGCCGTTCTCATATACAAAATGGTCTTTCAGCAAATGAATTATGATGTGTCAAAATGACTCATAGGGACTTTGCCACAGTGAAGTGTGTTTGAGAAAATTGCTGCCACAGAGTAAATATTTTTTATGTTGATTAACAGTAACACAGCTGGCCTCTGACTTTGCAAATTTAATGGAAATTTCAGGGTTAATGAATGAAACTAATCCTCCCTTGCTCTCTCCTTGTTTTATTTTCTCACACATGCACAAATACACACCAAGTTTGTACAAAAACTCTCACTTATATTGTTGCTAATGAGGAACATCCATGCAAATCAACATAGTTGCACTACACAGGTACCAAAGAAAAGTATAGAGGTTTTAGGAGACTCATTTCTTCCAAAAAAACCACATTACAGTTAACTGCACTGCTGTATTACAATTAATAATGTGCTTTATCACTATAAAAAGCTGATAATAAAAAAAGCAAATAAATGAAAAAGACATTGGGGGGAAGACTGATTCTGAAGAGAAAGGAAATCAATGAATCAGAAATGTTTCTGAGCTCTATAACCCAGCACTTAAGAGCAGGGAAAGGCCCTCACTTTGGTGTATGGCCTTAACATTTCTGCTCATAGAAAGATTTCACTTTAAATCTTGCAAGGTCAAGCTTCTTTTGCAGGTGTCCTGGTCCTCTTTTTATCAGCCAGACTAGAAACTTCACACTTTAAATGATGACTTTGCTTGGTTTTCTTCCTTGCACTGCCCTTGTTTATGCTCCTGTGCAAATAGTGCTGGGCAGGGCTCCTGCAACTGCTTTGCAAATTCCCACTGTTGTAATTGCAGATTCATCACCTTTAAGTTTGCATATTCTGCCATAAAGGGGACTTAATCCCATGGAGGATCATTCTCAGGTCCTCAAGCACTTTAGTTGCAAACAGTGTTGGGAGATAAAGATGTAGGTAGTGGTTTTGGGCAGCATACAAGACATCATCCTGCCTGTCAAGGAATTCCTGGGGAGTGGGGCTGGATGGTGCAGGTCATTTTCAACTCCGATTCCTCTGATCCCTTAATGCTGTCCAAGTTCATTAAAACACCTAAAAAGGAACTTATGTACTTCCAGAGGCAATATAAAAAGGAATCTACCTGCTGAAGCCAGTGAGAAAATACAGCAGGTGAGTGCTTACAAAAGCAAAAAGAAATCTTACAAAAGGCAAAACAAATTACAAATAAATATATGGTCAGAGAAATAAAACAGCACACCTCTTTTCTGAGACACCAGGCTAGAACACAACCCTCGCAGCATGTTTTAGTGTGGTTGGCATTAATCAAAGTACTTCCTATTCTTTTCTTTTCTTCCTCCTGCTCCACCTCCCCATACTTTTATTTTCCTTAGAACAATTCTATAATAGCCACTTACTTTAACTTCCAGAAAAAAGGTTTATAGAGCACAGAGAAATTTGATTTGCAAATTCAATCAATTCTATATCCAGGAAAAATAGATAATAGTGATTGTAGAACCAACAGATACCATTGACTTACTGAAATGAATTCATTCTAATAATGCTGATCGCTTCCCAGATCAAAGGAAAGGTTGGATAATTACATATTTTTTTCATTCATACAATTACATTTTGTTTGCAAGTTTTTTGAAGTTCAGTTTGCAAAGGCTTTAGAGGCAGTTCTGTGTGCCGTACTTGCCCACTCTTCCTGAGACAAAATTAAGCAAATTTTTCACCTGATGAGATTATGTAGGCTTCTATGCAATTTTCATGCAGAAGTCACAGGGATGCTCTGTGCATTTGCTATGCCTAAACTCTATAACACTTTCTTTGATGGTGGAGCAGACTCAAGGTCTTTCAACATTGGCATAGCAGAAACTTGAGAATGGTCAGGATACTCCCCACAGGAAAAATGCTCCATGGAAGGTGAACTGGGATGGAGACCTACATCAGAGAGTTGGGCTGCCCGGTCCTTTTTGCTGACCAGATCACAGTAGGGGCAGCTGATGACGCCTCAAGGAGCCAAAACAGGAGGCACCCAACTCTTCCTTCTCTGGCAACAGCAGCAAACCTGACTGTGAACTTGGCGATGGATCAGTTAAAGATAGGTTGCTCTCCTGAATAGGAATGTCCTCTTCTGAATCCATAATGTCATGAAAGCCCACTGGCCAAAATCTAATTTGAAGCTCTAAGGTTTGAACTATGAATGAAAAGTTATACGTGAAAGCACACAGGAAGTAAATAAATAAAAAAAACAAACCAGTAACATTGTCCTATAAATAGTGGTTGGCAAAAAAAAGGTACAATCTATTATGATATGATAATCTCCATTTGTCTGGAGGTACGACTTTCAGTTATTATGGTTTACGTGTTCTTAGAAACATCTATATTTAGGTCTGTCCAAGAAAAGAGGTGGCCTTTGTAGCAAAGGAAGAGCATAAATAGCCTAACTGGTTTTACTGGAGTGGGACATTAGTCTAGTAGGACCACTACAGAGCAAAGCCTTGCCCTTCATATGAAGTGTGAGCTCAAGTTCTCTGAATGTATTTTCACAAACTTAATATTTGAATCTGTTTCAGTGATTTTCCTTCTGTGTCAAACCCTTAATTATTTTCTGGATTAATTTCAAACGTGAGACATGTTTAATCAAATATGATGGCACCTTTATGATTCTCTTAGCTGACAAAAAAGTCTGATCTCAGCCCCTCCTCAATCTTGAACCCAAACCCAGTTTCTAGGTAAGTCAGACTCAGCACTTTTTCCTGTTTTGATCACTGTAGCACAAAAGAGCCAGGAAATCCTACTGTTAAACATAGGGGAAGATTATGAAATATCATGGAAGCATCTCAAAACCCTTGTCATTAGAAGATTTAACTCTTGTGGAAGTCTTTCTAAGGGTGTTGGTTTGATCAATGGAAAGCACTCATGTACATCCCCACCACAGCATGGATGATTTGTACACAAAACTCCCACTTCTGCTCATAGGATAAATCCACATCACCTCCCTCAGACATACAAAAATCAAAGCAGAATATTCCACATCTTCCCTTCCAAGAGCAGAAGACAAAATTCATCTGTGTGTATGTATGTATCTGGTTATTTAGGTGCTTCCCTGCCTTTCAGGATATAAAACCAGAGCTGATGAAGTACAGTGTACTCCAGAATTTCTTTCTATTTCCTTTTAGTCCATTCCTCTTTTAAACTTACAAAATAAAAATCATTTTCCCAGGAGAATGTTATATCTGTGTAATTTTTTCCACTGTATCGATAATTACTGTATTTCACATGCCCCTTTTAATTACTTAATGTCTGAGATTAAAATTCAACAGCCTCTCTCAAAGAGAAAGTGCTTTAATATCTGAAGTGCTGTTCCTGTAAATTGGCATCTGAAAGATAGGCTAAAAAATGGGCATAAATACGAACATTCCCATCCTTCCTAAGTGACTGCAATACCAACGAGCTGCACCGACTCCACACAGACCTCCCACATTCTTGATAGGATGTTTTCTAGCAGAGTGATCCACAAATATTATCATTCAATGACAATACAGTTTTATCAAGGTACGTCTCAATCCACGGGACGCAAGCCCCACACAACAGACGGGAGATTTGGCGCGGCGATGCGCGCACGGCGTGTGTTACTTACTGGTTATTGCAGTGGTCATACCGAGTCCCGTATGGCGCTACATTAACGAATGGCATGCAAGCACCTTCTGTTGAAACATCTGCGACAGGGAAATTTCAGGCATTTTTCCAGATATTTTTTTGTGCTCTCGACCAAATTTTCATTAGGGCTATAAAACCTGGCAGGCAGCATTGTTGTGTATGATTTTTTAATAAACTGGGACATGCCTTTGTTAGAGGAGTGAAGAAAAGGGCTCTTCAGAGACTTCTTCCCATTACAAAAAGTTCAGGAAACATATGACAGCTCACCAAACCATGTCTCCTAACTTTTTTTCTGTTTCCTCCAAGACTAAGATTTCCTGCTTCTTTAGATGTATACAAAGATTTACAGGTTTTGAAATTAAACCAAAAATGTAGATTTTTTTTATCTATCAGATTAAATTATTCCAACGGTGGCATTACTAGAGAACGCGTTCAAAGAAAGAGCACATAGCTAACATGGATTTTTAGCATCTTTTTGATGCCTGCTGCCAGGAATCCCACAAAGGATTTTCACTTACTTAACAGACAAGGTCCCTTAGAAAAAAAAAAGAAGGAAAGCGAATGCACACGTGCAGATCAGATCTCATACACAATGCAAGCCCAGAACACAGCCTTACTCCTTTTTCTCTTTTCCAGAAACATGCCATCGCCTGCTCTCCCTTCTCTGCTCCCCTGCAAGACAACAGTCACCAGGCACAAATTGAAGTTCCATTTTGCAATTCTCCCTGCCACACTATGAACACTAATGCAGAACAAACATTCTTGGCAGTAAATATGTACATTATCATTATGTAAATAGGTATGTTATCATTATAGCAAAATGATGATGTTCTTTACTAAGTCTATATTCCCTTTCCAAGAATATTATGTAGTTTGAAGTATAATTTCCATTATGCCACTGGGGCTGAAAAACACTTCAGTTCAACAATAATTAGTATACTGTATATAACAAAATGTTTACCATGGATAATGATGATGTTCAATCCTAAATCTTTTTGGACAAACAAACAAATACAGTTTTACATGGTAGTGTTCAGCCTGAGTAACCAACAGAAAGCATTTTCAGACTAATATCCATTCCCACATACAAGGTGAGCATCATATTGACATTTTATACCAACAAAACCATGAGCAATAACATTTTAAATTGTATGAGGTGAATGATCTACTGTTAGCATGAAGGTGACTTCATTTCTGAACCTTAAATGAACTAGAAATGACTGCATGTCACAGGCTGCTGGCACTGTTAACAGTGTTTACACAAAGTCCATTGCTCAAGCGTAGGTAAGTATTTCAGCACAGCAAAACCCAAATCCTTAGGTTTTAATAATTCTAAAAATTCTTGTGATCAAAGAGCAAGGCAAGGCCAACTCCTAAGTCCAGCAGCTACTTGTAAGCTACTTGTACATACCTACATGCCCCATGCTATTACCTGAGAATATGTTTGCCCTAGACTGAGGTAAAATAAGTGCTGACTTCTTACAGAAAAAATAGAATTGCTGGCATAAGGAAAATTGGATGAAAGTGTTAATATTTTCACAGCTTCTTTTGAGGTGAGTAAATGTAAATACTTGTCTCTCATTTTCCCTGAAAAAGTGGATTAGTTATTTAGAAGTATGTAAATTCATTCAAAATGTCTTCAGTTTCTTCTCATTCCTTTGAATGCTGCTTTGAACTGAAAAATCGATTTTCAGAAAGGAAGATATGCCAATCAGAATTAAGAAAAAAAAAAAAAACAAAACAGAAGAAAGGAAACTAATTTATAAATTATAAAATATATAACAGCCACATTCCCACTGTTCTGCTACCCATTTCTATCACATACCACATTAGAATTATGAAAATATTGTATGAAAATATGCATATGACTCTCAGCATTCTTCATTATGTACCAGCTCCCTTCAGAAACCTTTTCCTGGGAAAAATTAGATAAGGAGGATAGCCTTTGAGGACTCTCACAGAGATTGTGCATGTTGATTTCTCCTTTCCCAATGCCAATAATGAGATAATTGTTTTGCATCTTCAGGCAAATATTGTGGAAGCATAACAAACTACAAACTACTTTTCCCTCACATTTCTATTCCCTTTTTACTTCAAAGTTTCTGATGCACTTGTGTTCACCACACAGGTGTGTAAAGTGTTTCTGCACAGGATGCAAGCACACGTCACTGAGTGGTTTTCTTCCCTGACATCTGAAAACAGCTGCTGGTGGTGGGCTGCCCAGTGCCTCTGGACAGGCAGGACCAGCACATGTCCTGGCCAGTGCACTGGATCAGCAGCTCCCAGGCATCTCCTGCCTGTGAAGCCAAGCCAGTTGAGAGGAAGAAGCAGCGGGGAAGAATGTCCCATATGCCTTGGATGTTTGTTTCAATTTTGTTTCAAACTGATCAAACCATGCAAAAGTCTAATTTCTTACTGATCCTCTCCAAACTTAAGCCTCCTCAGCCAAGTGTATTACAAAATGAGACTGTGGCTGCTATAGGAGAAACATTTCTCTTTTAGACCTGCTGTTTAGTAGCACCACTGGATTCCCCTTATTCTTCTATTGAGCTCCCTGTTTATATTCTCTGAAATATCCATGATTCATGTACCTCTTTCATATCATCTGAACATTTTTTTAAAGCTGAAAAGTCCTGCTCTGTTCAGTCTCTTTGTACATGAAAGCCATACCATATCTATCAATATCTGCTACCCTTGCCTAGGATACCTTTCCTACTTCTACCACACCTTCTGCACATAATATATGACATAACATACTACTGATTTATAAGATAATCCAGTGATATTTTCCATCATTTTCCACTACAAGTGGAAAAGAAAATTCAGGTTCACATAGGCAGTCATAGCTTGAACTATGCAAATAATTGACTGGGAGAGGTGCTGGTCAAATGGAAACAAGTAATCTAAATGAAAAAAATTCATTGCAAGTCAAGGGGAAGCAAACAACACCAAAATAATTATTTATGCAAAGCAAACAAACTAGTTCTAAAAAACTCTATCATTTCCAGATGAGATGAAAATCTTTCTTTTATTCTAAGGACTTCAGCCATTTTTAAAGAAAACTTATGGAAGAGTTACCCCAAAAAGCTTACTTCTTTTTTTTTAATTTAAGGCAAAACAAGTGGCTAGAGTGAATGATGAAAAGAAGAAGCAATAGGAGCAAATGGATATAAGCAGCACATTATAAATCAGACCAGAATGCTCTAGGTTTTCCTCTCTAATCTAAGCACCACAATAAATATATTTGATATTCTTGTTGCTTTGATAAAGCCAGTTAGGACACATACCTGGAAGATTTCTACTGCTATTTAGCATTAGGAGCCCAGGTCACCAAAGCCAGCACTGGGCTGCTCACACAATATTGTGCTGTTGGAGCTCAGACCTTCCTATGCCAAATGTAGTACTTGGGCAAAATCATCAAACACAGCATCATGCACAAACACAACAGTATCCATTGGCCAAGTCTTTCCAAGACAAAGAATGAGCAGAGGAGGCAACATGGTGTACTCTAAACAAAGCAAACAGAGTGCAAGGAGATCAGTTACTCAGACTGTTGCTGTAATGTGGACAGTAACTAAGTGTTGAAGCTTCTCATTTCTTCCATTTGAAAAATGCAGAAAGAGATTGACACAGCAGTTTCATGTAGGTAGATGCATCCTATAGTTGTCTAATAGAACGATGATTTAATGTAGCCCAAGCCAAAACTGAAACAAAGCTTTAAATAGTGGGAACAATTAATTCTCAAAAAATATGGATGAAGAGTGCACTGCCATAATTCTGAAGTTTTAAACTTTCTGGAGTTAGTACTTCTGTTTCTCCAGCTGGGAGAATTTTGTGCCTGGGAAAGGTCTCACTCCTCTCTTCAGACAGGTCAATAATTCTGTTGAAGAAAAGATTTAAGGATCTGAGAAGATTTTGCAGATTTTCTGAAGAATCAAACATGTTCCAGCCAGTAGCAGGTAAGAAGATGTTGGAGGTGTTCCTGTTTTTCATGGATCTTGGTCATTTGCCCTGGCCCCAACAGAAGTTGCTGTAAGACCAACTTTCCAAAAGCTGATGGCAGATTATGGAGGAGGAGCGTCATGGTGGAGCTGTCCTTTGTTGAAGGTCACGTCTGGGTTACAATGCATGGTTAATTTTTTTAAAGAACAGCACATAAAATGTTGTGGTGCGGGCAACGGGATCCCTTGATATCTGTATTTTGCATGCCCCTATGTGAAAAGAAGAAAATACACATTCCTCTCCCACTGAATGCAGGCAGCCCTGCAGATTGATTTTGGTCCATGCCATGAGGTTAATGCACAGCTTGATCTGCACTGACATGAAAATACCATCTGCATAACCCCAGCTTGCTGGGAGAAGAGAAGATACAGGCCTCAGCAGCTGGTCTCAGCTACTCTGGGAAAATATTCGTCTCCAGACCAAGTTTGGATCCAGCCATATCTGGCAAAAGTATTATAACTATATCACATGCATACTCCAGAGAAATCTTAGGAAGCTTAATGGAAGTTCAGTTCATATGTTGAGGCTGTTACATGAAAAGCATCAGGAAAAGCATAAACTGTTCCTATTTCAAAACTGTACAGGGAAATAGTATATGGTATAACTTCACAGGACTGTCATGAGTTACTCAAATATTCCTAACTTAACATACATAATTCAAAAGAAGACATTTTCTTTCTCTTTGGTTAATATCAAAGTAATAGTTTTCACCCCTGAACTGTGCAACAGAAAGCTGATTTCCTTTTTGGTGAGCAGGACATAATACTGAATCTTTCCATAAGCATGCAAGCACAATAATCTGTTTGGTGCATTACACAAAGGAAGGACTACACTCAATCTCCTGAACTTTCTGACAGCAAGAGTGCAAGTTTGAAACAATGCTTGTCCCAACATAAAAAAACCTTTCTTTTCCAGGTCCTTTTCTATTACACCAAATAAAAAGGCTTTTGTTTGTTTGTCTTCTGTGAGGTTTTTGGTGGTGGTCGTAGTTGGGTTTTTTTGGGTTTTTTGTTTCCTTAAATATAAGTGTACATTCTGTTTATTTAAAAGTTTATCGACCTTAGTAAATTACTGCGATCTTTCGTAATGTATCAGATTTTTAAAAATATCAAATTTGTAATCAGTTTAGTGTATTGTTCCACTAGGACTGACTGGAGGGGAATAAGGGTAATTGTAAAGCCACAGGGCAACATTCACGTCAGCTAAAGTCAACATACAACTACTCTTCTGTGCTCCCTACGTGGCATGGCAGCCCTGCTGAAGAGTGGGAGCAGAGCTGTCAGGGGAGCCTTGCCCAAAGCATCCCTCAGCTCCAGGGATGCTGCTCCCGGCGGTGCCCGGTGCCGGGGGCTCTGCCCGGCGGGGCAGGCTCTGCCTCCCACCCTGCGCACGGCCAGACTGCGAGGTGACATGGTCAGCCTGATGAAGCACACAAAAGCTCTTGGCACTGCATATCTGCAATATCATGGACAGTCAAGGAGGCGCCTGTTATAAAAATACACAGTGAAACACAACTGGAGGACTGCTCTTTCTCAAAGGCTAACGTAATGCATTCCTTCTGTTTAGGCTCATTTTCCAGCCTTTCACATTCTTTGTGAACAAGAGTTATAAAACAAGCCTGATGCAGTCCAATTATTTTTACTTTGAAGGCCATTAATCAAGATTGACTAAGAAAATGAAGACAGCTAAGCAAAATTTCATATGTGACTAGAGTGAGATTAAAATAAAACCAGATGGGGATGGACAGAGACGTTAAGCTGCTTTCTCTCCCCCTTCCCTCCCCTTTTTTTACTTTTTTGACTCATGTAATAAATGTCTTTTACAAATTACTGCACTCTTATTTTCTTACAGTAAATCAAATTGGGTCATAATGTACAAGTGGTCTCATTGCTGAAATGTCAAAAATAGAACCCGCCTTGTTCTTCCAAAGCAATTCCTCAAATCTAAACCAGCAGTGTGGCCTGACAGTCTATAAACCATCTACCTGGATGCAGATCTCTTTTAAGGTAACTGTCTGTAGCTGATAGAAGTATTTCACAAGCATCCAACATGAGCCATATGCAGAGATCTATAGCATGCAGTCATTTGCAGCGCTCTGAATCAGAAAGTCTTACATACATTGCATTTCTACAATTTTCAGGGAGTTTATGGAACCAGGACATTTTTTCTAAAGATCAAACAACTTTGAGGTAATGCCAACCAGTAGGCCTATAAAAGGTTGAAGAAAGCTTGCGTTATTTTCACAAACCCCCTTTTTAATTGATTAGATGAAAGCCAGTGTACACACTGAGGAGCTTCTTTGGGGATTTAAGGACACAGCAAGAAAAACACAAATCACAAGGACAGGTAAAGATCCAGAATGATAGTCAAATATCATGAAGATTTTCTTTTTATAAAAGTGACTATTACAAATTATCTTAGGTAAGAAGATGAAACAGTAATGTACACATTATTGCCCTTTATGAAAAAATTATTGGATGAAAAGACGGGAAAATTTTTCAAGGTATTTTTAGACTTACAATGTAAAATAAGCTCTGCTTTGGAAGCAGATTTTGAACATGTATATACTGGTAAGTAAGCTCACTTATATCAGTCCTGACCTATCCAGAAGTACATTTGACTAAACACAACTATCTCAATACCAAGGGAAAAAAACAATCAACCCACCAAACAAAAAAATCCAAGCAAGTAGATAATCAGTATCTCATATTGGGGGGGTTGAGAAATACTAATTTTGCAGAAAGGCTACCTGGTACAGTCTGACAGAGAGGCTACATCCCCAAATTCTACTGTGCTTGAAATGTTAATTGAGTCGGAGATTGGCCCCTATCCCCATGAGAACATCTTGTTGTTAAGAAGAGGAGATCATGCACATGTAACTTGAAATTTTGCAAGTTCTATGGGTGAATATTTCTTTCCCAAAGTCTTTCATGCATTACCTGTCCTAATGAATATAAACCCATAGCTTTCTTCTACCCATTCACTATAATGTTGCAGAAATAAGCCTGGAAGGCATCTCAAGGGATCATTTAGGCCATCCTCTCCACCAAGTCAGCATCAGCTGTTCCTAAATTATTCTTGACAGACGTTTGTCCAACCTTTATCAGGCCTCATACAGTGAAGTTCGTACAGGCTTCCTACACAATCAATTCTGATACTATCACAGAAAAGATTTTCTTGTATTTACCCTTAATCTCTTTTCCTGAAAGTTAAGCCTGCTACTTCTTTTGGACATTCACAACAGTTTATTACTTTCCTCTTCGCAGCTACCTTTTAAACATCTGAAGACTTATCATATACCCCTTCAGTTTGCCTCTTTCTAGACTAAACAACCTCACTGCCTTGAGTCTTTCCTCACAGGCCATGTCTTCCAGACCCTCAATCACTCATGCTCGTCTCCTTGGACTCTTTCCAACTGATTCGCATCTTTCTTAAAATGCAGTGCCCCAACTTGGACCCAGTGCTCTAGATGAGGTGAGAAAGCAGAAGGACTATTTCATGTTTCTTACATATGCCAACATTGTTTATACAACCCAGTATGATATTCAGGGGTTTGGTAACAGTCTGACCTTCCTCACTCATGTTCCTTTTGTGTTTGTTCTCGCCCCCAGCTCCTTTACTGAAGAAAAACTGATTTGTAATACACTCCACCCCCTTGCAGCCCCTACTGAAGCCCACGCACGCTGCCTGCACTTCCACACTGCATTGCACCCTCTCTGCTTTAGTTTTTCAAGGTCATTTTCATCCTCCAAAGCCTTTGCAGTCCATCCTGACTTGGTATCATGTGCAGTCTCCTAACTAGGTTTTTAACTAAAATAAATAATAGAACTGGGCCCAAGAAAAAGTTTGAAGGATCCACCCTTCTGGACAGATAGTGGACTGGCAGTAACCACTTTTTGTGTACAAGTTCCCACACAGTGACATTCTGACAGTGTATCCTTCACTTATTTTTATTGAACATCATGTGGGACAGTGTCAAAAATCTTAATGAAGTCAAGATGCATAACATCTATTTCTTTGCTTTATCCAGAAGGCCTATTAACCTTAATTCCTTCTGTAGTGTTATCTGGCATGTTTTGTTTCCTTGCACTTGGTAATTTATTGCTCTGCTATCTTGTAGGAGTCTCATTAGATGTTTGAATTTTTTTTCTGCAGAGAAAATGAGTCTTACTGACTTTTAATTCTGTTAGTCCACCTTTCTTGATTTTTAAGTGAAAATTACTTTTCATACACTGTTTTTGTTTCTATATTTCACTTTCTAAAAAAAAATAATGAAGATTATGTTTCTAAGAGTAGCAGAATATTTTAAAGCAATAGCCTACTCCATATAATCTTGAAGACCTTATACTCTTTATGTTACATCTTCCCATTCCTGCTTGGGTCTCCTGTCACAATTTATTTGCTTACCTCTTTCCTCATGGTACTTGCTCCATTCCAGCCTATTTTCTCCTTCAGTTCTTGCTGTCCCTCTTCTGACTGATAAACAGAAACGTAGTTCAACAACATTCAAGTGCAATTTAAGCTTTTGAACCCAAGGTATTTGTGGTGCTTTAGTATAAAGGTTAATTCACCTAATTCCTGATTTTCACATTCAAATATCCTTATGAACAGTAGATCACACGATTGTCTCTGAGGGTAAAGCTGCTTAGGAGCATAAAAAAGCTGTGCACTCTGCCTTGTCTTTTCTCAGATCAGAGAGATTTGAGTGGTGCTGATAGTAGCTTTCAAAAGATGTTACTAGTGGCAAAATTCAGTAGCTGTCTTCCTGGATGCTTGTTTATCTCTCTCACATTCTCCTTCTTAATTTAGCTAAACATATACCTAGGTCAACCTTCCATTATCTGTTGCCCTTGATAATGCATTTACTCGCCTAATTTCCCATGTCTCACTTGCTGAGGAATAAAAATGCAGATGTATTATTATTATTATTATTACTATTATTATTACAGTGTAGAGAGAGGGGTGAAAGAAAACACAGAGACCTGTTTTAGCCTCTGCAAAGCCACAGTGTTTTGGAAGGGTGATTTTGTGGCATTGGATTTTAGATGGCCTCCACCCTGAAAAAACCAAGCAAGCAAAATATAATTTTGAAATTATAAGGCAAACAATGACTTAAACTTTCTCATTTGCTTGAAGGTGTTTTTAAACTAATACTATTCCTCTGAGCCTGTGATTTGGTATTTCATTGTATCCATTTTATATAGGGCTTTCTGAAACAATAGCAGCGGAATATGTCTGAATCAGCTGCAATGAAAGCACACCCTGCCAGGGCTCTACTTAGCTCACCTTGCAGCACAAGCAGAAGCCAAGAGCTGCTTCTCCAGCTATGCCAGTTTCCCACCACCTTCCCAGTCTCTGCTCTCACATCTGTTTTTCCAGCTCTCTCTGATGCTTCCAGACACAAACTACCTTTTTTTCCCTCCTGAGTGCTTAGATAAATAAAGCAGCAAATACAACCTCTCACTGAAGGAAAGTGTTTATCTATTTTTGTAAATAACAGCTGTGTGGAGTTGGTGAATGTTCATTTCAACATATTCCTACGGAAAGCTGCAAGTATTTATAATAAAAAAAACAAAAACAACAAAACACCACCACCTTTATTAACCTGGTCTACTTGTTACACTGGTCTGCTATGGACTCTCTTTGAAGTTAATGGAACTCCAGTAGATCCCTTCTATCTCCAGTTCTGTGGAAGTGGCTCACCAGCAGAATAGAGCCAGCACTGGAACACTGCTGTAGTACCTCACTGCTTTGGGGACATCAAAGTGGGAAAAAAATTCATTCTCCAAGTGAGTATCTTCAGCTTGATCCCAGATACTTCAGGATTCAGCTATCACATATCTTCTTTCAAAACAGGAGAAAGATTAATCCATTTTCTTACATTCTTCACAAAAGTTCAGCATCTCTCTCCTGCTGCACCTGACCTTAGGTTATCAGAGCACTGCACAGGAGGTGCATTGCCATGCTCTGCTAAAGACATTGGTGGTCTGAGGCTTTCCAGATGCCTTACAGAACTCAACCTGTTCCCTAGACAGCAACACCTGCTTGTGAACTCTGCTTCCCTGCTCAGGTGTTTTCTTTGTCACATGTACCATTAATGATCTGCAGATGGGCTGAACTGCTGGCTAGTTCATCACTCCAAGGCTTGACTCAGGGAGGAAAGAATTAATCCAGATGGGATTTAACCTGCAGTGTGTTGCACAGGCTGTCCATGCAAAATTACTGCCCACTAGCATAGAGTGAAAAACATTTTCCATGGTGTGTGGTGAGGCACATTGACACTGCAACACACTTGTAAGCAACTAAGAAAATAAATAGTCTGTATTTGCTAGTATTCACTGAGAATTTATGACAGAACAGACAGAGCCTCCAGATCCTGCTCCTTTGCATGGTCGAGGCTGAAGATACTCTCCTGCCTACTCACCAGACACATTTTATAGCCCAAGCAGTGCAACTCAGTGAGGTGTTTCAGCCAATGTTAATGAAGTGGAATTTATGGCAAAGGTTGAAAGACAGAATAACAAAGCAGGTAATTTGCTCTAAGAAGTGTGGGGTTTGTGGTCTGTTTCCATTCCCAGAGGTAAGGTGAGGAAGGAAAACCTAATGGGTAATACATAAGAGTCTCAAGACTTGAGCTTGATTCAAAGTGGTGCTTTAAACTTCTCGAGCAAGCCACATATTTGTGCCTCCTTGTCTCAGTGAGCAGCTGTAGGTTAAGATCATGCATGGTGGAAATGAGCAGTGCGGAAAATCCTGACATGGAAAAACACCTCAAGAGGAAGGTGTGAAGTTATTTCCTGGTAGTTTGGGGCTGGACGGAACACAAGCCTGTATTTCAGCTCAAGTGTTTTCATCAGACTGTTGTGTGAGCTTTTCAAAGATCCTCTGTTGAATTAAAGTTACAATTTGTTTAGTACACTAAGGAAGCCAGGAAAACTTTCAAACCATAACATGAGTTACTGTTAGCTCCCATATAGAGGCTAAAATATTAATACAGTGTTTCAACAGCATCCAGGCATGTCTACTAGGACAGAAATCTGCCTTCAAACTTATCTTGCTCTGTTTCTCAGCCTTTCACCCCACATCCTCTTTGGGAAAGCCCTGCACTTTATAAAGAACTGGGTTTTGCTACCTGTGGTCTCACCTGTTCCAAAGACCATGTCATAACTATGTCTTAACCCATGTGTCCAGGGTTTCTTGCTAGCAGAGCAGGAAAGATGGGCTGTGTGGTTTCCTGGGGGGACACTTCTAGTAGCCAGGCAGTGCTATCATCAATTCAAGTCAGGAATCCAGTCAGCAGCCCTTTCAGCACATGGTATGATACCATCACACCATTTTGATATGGTCATACTACAGCTTTTAAAACACTTTAAGAAGTATATTTAAATGACATTTTATCTGCTACTGTTTCAGGGTACCTCAAACCTTCAATGACACCATCAGGCAATAGCTGTGCTCCTGAGGCAGATTTTGATGGCTGCCCATACAGAACAGTCATCTCTATTTGCTCCAGATTATTAACAGTAAATGAAGAACAGTTTCTGGAGCCCTTCTAGTTTTGAAATCTACCTTGACTCCTTGTATTGTGTCAAACATGTATTTGCTGAATTTAGTGCCTTATTTCTTCCATCACCAGTTACTGATACCATTGTTTATGATTATGGCTATTATATTTACCAGATGTCAATGAAGAGATGCATTTGACTCCTTAGTGTAGTGAAGACCTTATTGCAAAGAAAAACAAGGAGTTTTTTTCTTCAATCACTACCTATTTGGAATAAACTCTGAAGGAATTAATTCTGTTCTCTTCTGTATGGGTGAATTCACATAAAGAAAGAGAAAAAAGAAATATTATCTCTTGTAGGGAGGTAATGCTTCACTTTAGGATAGGAGATAAAAAGGGTTATGGAATTTTAGAAATAATTTCTTTCTTCCCTCCTGGGCTACCCTTGTTTTGTCTGCGGTATCATTCCTAGAATATCTAGGCTGCATGCAGTGTTGAAGTACAATTTTCTGTCATTACAGCCACACAAAGTAATATATGCATATGCAGTTCTACTTAGGAAGGGTATGGTCACAGCCTTACCTGGCTACTTTAAATGCTTTTGCCATATGATCTCTCATATCAAAGAAATCATACAGAAAACTTTTTCATGCTGTAGAAGACAATAACCTATCCCACACTAAATTCACTATTTTCAGTAAAATTTGGCATAATAGTGAATGCTGCAGAGCATGCAGCTCATTTCCAGTGTCCTTGTGCACACACAGCTCAGTTTTTGCTAAAATAGCTGACTTATAGCATGAACCCACAGCAAAGAAGGCACTCCAAGGACTTATCTGTCTGGTACTTTTTTCTCCAATCTTACTGTTTTACTGAATTCTTTCTCTCTCTGGCATGTCCATGCTCTCCTTTCATGTATCTTGTTGGTCTGTTCATGGTTTTTTTCCACATATAACTAAATTACAAAATTATTTATCTGAAAGTCAAGTATCTGCAGAAGTGACAATTTG
>WBNQ01025770.1:8501-21254 GCA_013401375.1 Spizella passerina
GGGGGTTTTCAAAGAATAGCTTTTAGGTTCACCAAAAAAAAAAAAAAAACAAAAACTAAAAAACCCGTGTTTTTAATCATCTCTGGACCAATTTCAGTTGGTCACTTCATTCCTAAATGGCAGCATCTAAGAAAGATTAAGTATTCCAGTCCACAAGCACAGTACAAACAACAGAATAAAAACCCTCTATGATATTAACAATATAAAACAAAAGGGATGAAGGGAGCAAACTTTAAAGCAAGAGCATAACAGTTAGCAATTGAGTTGTAATATCAAACTACCACAAATTATAGTTAGTAGAAATGTCTTGTGTATTTCACAGTTATTACAAGTTGAATATTCATTCAACATACCAGCAGAATAAAAAATTAACTTTTTCAGTGCCTCCAAAACCCTTGTCACTTCACAAAGAGATAATGTCCTTATTTTTTAAAAAAAACATAAGTACACAAAATGTCTATTCAAAGTAATTGCAAAGAATGAAAGCCTACTGCATTTTAAAGCAAGTTACAACCAGGTTTAAGATTCAAGAAGCATGCACTAAGACTGAAAATATCTGGCCAATCAAGATTTTTCTTAAGCTTAATGGAAAGAAAACCTGGTAATGAGGTAGAATTGCTCCATCCCNACAGAACAATGAAATATGCCACAAGTGACCCTGTCCTGCTCAGAACCCACACCGTTTTCTGTTTGCTTTGTATCATTCTCATAATTTTCATTATGAAGCTGCTGATGCTTTAAGAAAGTGATTACATTTTTGAAGTTTCTATAGCAAACAATACACTTAAAAGGCAGATTGTGGGTTAACTGATGCCTCTCCAGGTGGACTAACTGCCTGAATGTTTTATTGCATACATGACATTCAAATGGCTTTTGACCAGTATGTATGAGGTAATGCCTAGCTAATTTTGATGGGGTTTCAAACTGTTTATAGCACATGTCACAAATATATGGCTTTTTCTTGGGTATCTTGACAGCTGCTACACAATGCTGAGTTTTTAACATTTTTAAAAGGTAATTACACCTCGCCTACTCTTAATTTCTTCAGATAGGTATTTCAAGTGAAATCATCAAGTGCACACTAAGATGGAAAGCTGTAGAAGCAGCAAATTTTCTTAGGAGAGAGATTCTTAAATCCCACTGGTTCCTAAAACAAGAAAAAGAGTATTATTTAACCTATATTAATGCATAATTGCCTAAGTTTGTCTCCTGTTTTCTACAGAAGACACCAAAAGTATCTAGATTAGCACACTCTTGATTTAATGTAGCTTAAAATACTTTCCTTGTAACAGAGTAATCACTAGTTGCTACGTGATACAGAAAAACTAGATTACTTTGCAGAAGAAAAACAAGTTAAGTCATCTGTGCTATAAATGCATCTGTTCTTCCAAATAATACACAGTTCAGCTACATTAAATTAATTTTAAAAAAATCAAGAACTTATTGTAATAAATGTCTTCTCTATAGCAGTAATTCTAACTCCCAAGTATAAATATTTATGAAGATGAGAGAAAAAGACAAGAACTAAGATTTCTTGCACTTCAGAAATACATTAAATGAATGCACTGTTAGTGAAAACACTTAGCTTCAATATATTGTTAAATTTACTATTCATGTTTCTGCATCTTATCAACTGTATACAGCAGTATAATCAATTTTGATTTCTCTCACAATGGCAAATGCTGGAGCCAGCAGCAAGAGCAACACACTAGCCACAAACTATAATCATAACAAAAACAACTCCCAGAACATGGAAAAAACACAGGCTATGTTTGCTGTCTCACCATAAAGCCAGAATATCAGGGCTGTGATACCTAACCATGCATATACTGTGAAGTCATCATGAATACCAAGGTAGTTAGCATAATTCATCATAATTACTGTTTTAGTCTAAACCAGAATAGTGAAATATTTCTAATTTTATTTGAATTTTCAACACAGAATACAGCTGGGCAAGCTACTGTGCCTCAGCTCAATGACTTACAAAAAAGAAAAAATAATTTGCAAGTTCCTGAGTGCATGAAAAGTTATTAAAATATTCATAGGAAGAGCTAGAAAGTACCTCAACCAAGCCTTCCACTGTGAGGCCAACCCATGTCTCCACAGCCTCCAAAGTGGTCTTAAAAACTTCACTGAGGGAGGTTCCTTAACCTCAGCAGGGCTCCTGCTTCAAAGTTTCACCTCCTCATGAAGCTCTTCCTGCCACCCAGCTGAGCCTTTCTTTACTACAAAGTTCTTGTCAGTGTTCTCTGTCACTACTTTATGTATTCAAAGTCTGCTTTCTCATCTTTTGTTTTGAAACTAGGAAAATCCTGGGGTTTTCTAAGTATTGCTTTTAGGTTCACCAAAAAAAAAAAAAAAACAAAAAATAAAAAAAAAAATCCCTGCNCAAAACCCTTGTCACTTCACAAAGAGATAATGTCCTTATTTTTTAAAAAAAACATAAGTACACAAAATGTCTATTCAAAGTAATTGCAAAGAATGAAAGCCTACTGCATTTTAAAGCAAGTTACAACCAGGTTTAAGATTCAAGAAGCATGCACTAAGACTGAAAATATCTGGCCAATCAAGATTTTTCTTAAGCTTAATGGAAAGAAAACCTGGTAATGAGGTAGAATTGCTCCATCCCTACCAGATATGTTCCTATGTAACTGTGGGCCTTCATAAGGAACCTTTGGATGTTTGCCTAAGAAGTGATTGTCACTACACTGAGGAGTTTCTTAATCTCACTGAAACAGTTCAGGGTAGATAAAGCAGTTGAGAATGTCAGTTTTTCCTTTCCAATTCTCTTTTTCCTGTAGAATTTTAACAGCTACTCAGTTTCAGTCTCCTTTTGAAGATGAAAGAAAACACAACACTTTCAGGAGACCCCTTTTCCTCCCAGTTGTCACATCATGTGGATGCTGGGAGTTTAGGGAGAGTAAGTGTGTGACACCAAATGCTTTCTAGTTGGTGCTACCATGAAGCTAAAGACAGGCAGGCTGAGGAGAGGAGAAAAGATCTCTGCTATGCTGAGTTTCTGTGCAGCTCAAGGCAGCCTCCATTAGCAGGGAAAGAAAATCTCCTGAGGAAGAAGTGTAAAGAGTGATGAATTTCAGTTAACATACTGTCATGCAGATCTAATTGAGACATCAGGAAAATGCTCAAACACTACAGTGACATGCAAGGAAAAGAAGTCCGAAGTAAGAGACAGCTGTGGCACATTACACAAGGGATTTTGTATTTAGCTTATAAATTTTTTAAGATTCTAACTGGTGAATGAGGAAAATGCTCTGTAGTACAAGGTGTCAAAAGCAGAGTAGAGCTTCTTGCTGTGATCTTCTTGCCCTGTGAAAGACTAAGGCTCAGATAAGCTAAACCAAGGGGATGCAAGGGAAGGAGAAAGGAGCCAAGACAGAGCATTACTGTGTGGCCCAAATATATTTTCAATCCTATTTACTAAGGACAGGCATCTCCACAGCTATTTGAAGGTGCTCTGTGCCTTGGACAGCTAAGGAATAAACATGCTGCTGCTGAAGATCAAAGAGCAAAAGACAAGCTTGGGATGTTGCTTCCTGCTAGCCTTGAAAGTACACAGGCTTGTTCTAATTAGAGTTAGAAAACACCTCACTATGTGATAAGGATTTAGTTTCTGGCAAAGCCCCAATTTAATATTATGTTGTCTCTACTTTTCAACTTAGCTGCAAGATCATGCAGAAAAATAGAACCAAGGAGTTACACAGGCCACTGAAAGTTCAGAGAGGACCCTCCTAAGTAGTATTGTCTAATAATTAACTGTTTCCTTAATATTGCAGATGGCAGCAAGCTGCAACAAAACAAAACCATGATGAATGAAAATTCTGAATTCAAATCCTGTCTTTGCTAATCAGAAAAGTTTGCATTGTAGTGTTTGTTTGCTTTGTTGTTGTTTTAAAAAGCTCCAATAAAAAAGTAAACAACCAATCAGGAAGAGGGTACTTAAATAAGAAGAACAGCAAGATCTACAATTTAGGACAGAGTAATCCCCTGGTGCAGGAAAGACCTAGAGTCTAAGTTGGAACAGAAGGTGAATATGCCAAAGGCTGCCATCCATACCAGGATGAGTGAACAGATGTAAAGCTTTGAGAGAACATAAATCTTCCTTCCTACTTACTACTGTTTAGAATTCAGCTAGAGTAGTCTATCCAGTTTTGAATGTTGCCCTTTGAATTGAATCAAACATAATATGAATTGATCAGAATGAATGAATTCAGAGAAGGGGATCAAGAATGATCTGAGCTTAAATGCAAAATATACAAAAAAAGATTAAAGTGACTGAGAAGATTTAGGCTAAAAAAGAGGAGACGCAATTAAAAAAAAAAAACACACACACACCCTGCAAGACAAAGCAGAAGAATCACTTTTAAGGGAAACAGAAATAAGCTGTTCCCCAAACCATTTTTTGTTGTGAATGAAAATGGCATCAAATTACCGTAGAAAGAATTCAAGTATATTATTGTCCTTACAGCTGCAAAGTGTTTCTTAATGAGCATACAAATAAGTTATATGGGGAGATTGCTCTGCCTACATTGGAGGTCTCCAAAGCAGGTTGTACAAACACTTCTCAAATTCCCACACCCATATAAGCTGACCCTATATAAGAGAATATAGTCTTATATTATTTTTGGTGACTCCTTATTGTAATTCAAAACAAGACATTTAGGAATTGAAAATTCAGTATATTTCAAAATTTTCCAGGGAGGATTCTTCTGCATTATTATTAATATATCTTCAAATCCTTGAGGCACACTAATGCTTATAACCTCCCAGAAACAACTATATAAGAAAACGAATTATAATAATAGATATGTGAAGAAACATAAGGTGCCTCAGATAACACCAATGACTCAAAAAGAAAGTGAAAATCTAGCTGCTGATTTATGAAACAGCATGCCAGAGAGAGGAACCTGAGCACCAAGACAAACGTTTTGCCCGCTGGATTTCCTCACCAGCTCTCCCGAGAGAAAAGTTCAGATTGCTACAATGGGAGAACAAATCACATCAGAAATGGAACCTTAACCCACCGGTAACACAGAAATCAACAACAGGCATTATGGCTCCTCAAAGTTAACACCCTTTTTTCTCGCCTCTTCTCCTTGTAACTATCCGATACACTTCCTGAAGCCAACCAAAGTAAAAGATGTATGATGGTGAAGCAGGGCTGGTTTCAGAACAAACGTACGTTCTGCTTCAGGGGCCTGAGACCCCTGCGTGTCACCAACACTCCCCCAGCAGGACTCACGTAAATCCACTCAGAAACCTAAGAGCAGGTGTCGAGGCGGCCCTTGCGGACACACATACATACATACATACAGACAGACAGACAGACACATCCGCAGCATGGCCCAGCCGGGCCGGCTCTCCCTCAGCGGGTCCCTGCTGGGCCCGCGGCCGCCCGGCCCCGCCGCGCCTCCCCCCGCGCAAGGAGACCCCCCGGCCCAGCCCGGCCCCGCGGTGCCCCGGGCTCGGCAGCGCCGCGCCGGGACTGCGCTCGGCCCAAGGAAGGGGCAGCGACCGGGGGCGAAGAAGGGAGCGACCTGGAGAAGCAGCTAGCGCACCTCCACCTTCCTCATCTCTCCCGGGATTGCTGCCGCCTAAACTCTTCCCCCCGGATGGCACCGGGACAGCGGGAAACCCGGGCCGCTGCTTTCCGTTCCCCCCGCAATCCGGCCCCGCCCGCCGCTGGGCCACTGCCGGGACCAGGAGCGGGGGAGGCTTCATTTATGTCATTTATGCCCAGGCAGAACGTGCCCCCGGCCCTGCTGATGAATTTTTAATTGGTGTGGCACGTTGTTCCGTACGAACAAGACACATTTTCTACTGCAGCCACCCAAAAGCACATAACCAGCGCCCGGTGGTTGCAGGGTTGCAAGCAAAGCACGGCGGCAGTTTTATTATGTGTTAAACGCACCGCAAAGCCAAGCCAAAAGGCCAGGAAATTGTACCAGGAAGGGAAGGGGAGAAGAGACGCTTGCCCAGGAATTCTAAAAGCTCCTCCAATTCGGCGTGCACACAAAGGTGACGGGTTTGGCCCCTCTGCAGGAGAGCGGGAGCCAACAAGGGCAGGAGCTGTGGCTGAGGGATGGACACCGGCCCAGCGGGAGTCAGATCTCCCTCGGTGGCCACAGCCCGGCTGAGGTTACCTCAGAGGAATGGCCAGCAAAGGGCTGAAGGCAAACAGCAAAGGATAGAAACCATTTGCAGGTGGGGCCTGCACCCAGTTCAGGGCTCCCCAGCCCAAGGCCTGCTGGAGCAAGTCCCGGAGCGCCTCTCCTATGAAAACACTGAGAAAGTTGGGGTTGTTAGGGAAGAGAGAAGGCTCTGGGGAAACCCTACTGCTGCCCTCCTGTGCTTAAAGGAGGCTTATAAGACTTTCCAAGGCATATAGTGACAGGACAAGGAGCAAACATTTTAAACTGAAAGAGAATAGATTTAGATTGGACATAAAGAATAAATGTTGCACAAATAAGAGTGGTGAGGCACTGGAAAAGGTTGCCCAGAAGCTGTGGATGCCCCATCCCTGAAGTGCTCAAGGCCAGGCTGAATGGGCTTTAAGCAAGTTGGTCTAGTGAAAGATGTCCCTGTCTGCAGCAAGGGGTTAGGCTAGATAACCTGGATTTGGTCCCTGCCAAATCAAATCACTCCTTTCTGTGATTCTGCCTCATAAAAGAACATGCAAATGACACAGCAAAGTGTAAGGGATTGATCATAAATGTCTGTTAATGAAACACAAGTACACGGATGAGGCTGGTTACGTTGGTCCCCATTGGGACAGAGAATTTCTGGTCACAAGACTTTTGACTTAGCCACCTGCATTTACAGCTCAATATGAACTCTATTAGTGAAATCCCAAACTCTTTATCAAAAGCACGTAAAGACATATTGCAGATTTCTTCTATTTTTTTTGTAATTTGTTATTTTTAAGGTATCTGCCATATCCCAGGAATTACAGAGGACCAGCAGATGTCTTCTGTGCTTTCCTTTTTCCTTTAAAAAATGGACAGTTCACCAACCCCCACCTTTTTAAACACTGATAATTGATTTGACTATCTTTGTGAGTGAAATTGCAATACTGAAGACAAAATAAGTCATTCCCTGCAATAAAGCTTATAAGAGGTTTAATTTTTTCATACAGATGCATTTTCCTAAGAGCTTTGCTTATTTTCTTTTGTTCATGCAGACTGAAATTAAATAATTATTTGCACGTGCAGCATTAATTTCTTAGAAAAACATGACTGCCAGCTCACTCATCTTTTTTCAGCTGTCCTTTTACTAAGACTCCATCTCAGTACAATGGATCTGGCTCTTAGCAGGAGGAACAGAAGAGGGCAGAACAAACAAAATATCAAAGATGTAAATTAATAAAGTTTTAAAAAGGCAATGGTAACTTAAATTGTCTTTCTGCTCTGGGTGTTAAGCCTTCTCTCCCAATCCTACTGGGAATTCAAGTAAAAATCATCTGTGCTGAGGAAACTCCAAACAACTGCTGTATATATAAAAAAGTAATTGTTTACTCATGAATGTTGTATACAGAATTGAAAGAGAAGTGGGCAGCATTTGCTAGCCTAAGGATAATTTTTTCAGGCCTTGGTGTTTGTGAAGAGCTGTTCTTGAGATACCTAGAAATGTCCTTTTATGATACCTAGGAACAAATGTCTGTAGAACAATCAGTACTTTTTAGCTTAGCAACATTAAAAATCAAATTATTCTCATCGCCAGTGGTATAAATAACATCTGACCTAATTTACAACACACGAGCCAAATTGTAACACTACAGAACAAAATTTATTTCCATTTAAGCCGAAATGCTCAAGCAAACAGCATAGTTAGTGTTGCTTGTTGCTTTAGTAGCACACAGTCACATATTAACCAGTTACTCCCTGAAAGGGAGCCAAGTCTTGTGGTTAAAATGGGGATTGGGACAGCCTAGAGCTGAAGACTTGGAAACACTATATGGCCACAGGGAAGTCACTCAGGCTTCTAGATGTCAATCCCCCAGGTATAAAAAGTGCATAATAATTGCCATGTGCATCTCATAAAGCTATTCAGAAATATTAGTCATCATTTAATAACTGCAGATCACCTGAATACATATATTTTTCTTTTTAGAGCATCTATTTCATTTTAAAGTGTATCCAGCCTTAGCAGCCTGCTCATGAAACCCCTGGTCTGGTCTGAAGCAAGTACACAAGCAGCTGAGCTCTGCATGTGCCTGGTAACAAGCTAGGATGGCAGACCCACAGCTGGTGTAGATTGTTGTAGCTCTCTCGATTTTAACAAAGCTGTTGCAATTAATACCAGCTGAGAATCTTCTTGTGTAGTTCTAGAAGTTACCAGAAAGTATAATCCAAAAGTACTAAATTCAATCCTAGCCCAGTTATAACAAAACAGGTGAATTAATTCAATATGTTTTTGTGGAAAACACTGCAAACGCACAGAGTCAATTATATGGTTTTATGATGCCAAAGAAAAAATAGGCAGGGTTTGTAGGAAGTCATGTTGCAACATTGTAACAACAATGCAAGACCTCCTAGGAGTGGAAAGTGGATTTATTTTAAATCTAAACTGATTTCAACTATTCACTTATGCCTTCTTCCCACATGTCTGTTGTGGATGTCTTTTTGTAACCTGACCACACTTATTTTCACAATCCTGTCCCACTTCAGCAAGTCATTGGGATGTGTGCTTCCAAGCTGTAGGCAGATATGTGCTGGGATCTTGATGACCTGTTAATCGAGGTGCTGTGGGACACACCGTTCTTGTAACTATTCTCCAGCTGGTTTTTCTTTTTGATGCTTCTACACCCAGATGTTATTCATTCTTAGTGCACACTAATATTAACATTTGTAGCAGTTTTCTACGTGCTAGGAGTATGTAGAATATTCAGGATGAGCATGCTTTTGCATACATATTATCCTTGTTTTACTTATCTAGATGAGGTTACATTTAACAGATAATAAACCAGGAGCATATTGAAACAATTTGCATGATTATTATCTAACTTGGCACTTGAGAGGTTTTACAGAATTAGCTGTAGTGATAGCTATATTGTTATATGCAAGACCCTTTTTAAGTGGTTTTTTTTCAAAGAAAAGGAAATGTAAAAAAATAAATGAAAAAATAATTCCTAAACTTTCCTTAAATAAAAATTGTGCATAGAATGGATTCACTGGCTAGTGCTGAATTTCAAGATCCTGAAATGCTGGGTTCCTTCATTCGTGAAAGAAAATTTCACACAAGGACATAAGTTATGTAATCCTTTTACATTATTATTCTAAATGCATATTTCTCCACTTCTTGTAGAAGGCACACTATCTAGAGTAGGTATTAACATCTCAGTCTCAATTTTAACAGAAAATCAGTGATTAGTCTTTTTGTGGGTATATGCTGTAGTCTATTGATATGGAAAGCCAGATCTCATTCAAATAAATTTCTGTTCCCATTAATTTTTAGGAAGCATAAGATTTTGCCTTAAAATATTGTGAAGATGCCTCTGCAAGCTGACAGTTGGCAATTCAATTACATGAGTTGCAGGGACAGTCTGTGAGTTAACTGCAACACATTATCATTAATCTGCTCTTGTCTGCTTTTGTAAGGTGTTCCCTACTTTAAACACAAGCTGTATATGCAATGTGTTACAGCGATTCCCCTGGTGTTATTTTTATTGTGTTATAGGCTAAATAGACACATAACACAGTATATAACTTGCTAATGTGTCAATTAATGCCACCTCGGGGCTGCAGTAAATTGCAAAGGCTTTTAAAACTGTGAATATGCATTTAATGTTAGTCTTAGGTTTCTTCCTTTTTCTCTTGCCCTATTTTCTGCCTTTTTTTTTCCCTAAATAGTCCATCTTAAAGCCCTCTGGTGCATAACAATGAATTGCCTTGAGGGAAGATAGTTGTTTAATGAATCTCAGAAATATGTATTCTACACATGCAAGTATCATATTGTATTTGATTATGCACTGTGTGTCAAGAGCTCCATAAATTCTCTCTGTATGCTCAAAACAGAAAACAACTTGTAATGAAATTTTTGAGAAGAGTAAAAGTTATTCAGCCAGACTTAGAAAAACATAGGGAAAAGAAAAAGAAATTTCCAAAGAATATGACGAAATTTCAAAGACAACACATTCTACTCACTTAATTTTATGAGATGTAAGAATAATTACATTTCAGTGCCTTTAAGAATCACTTTCATTAACGTTTTGGCTTTGTCTAGCAATATATTATGCTTTGTTTAGCAGTATATTTCAAAATAATTTTCTTATCTGGTATAATGTACTTGAAACTTATACACAAACCAGTGTATGTAGATGTTCATTTGTTGAGTGAAAAACCCACAAATTGCTGGCTCACAGCTCTAAATCTCTTCAATCCCTTAAGAATCCCTGCTTTGAAATTAGTTGCAGGCTCTATCAATTTTATCTGTTTAAATGGACAAACCTAATTACTACAGAAGAGCAATTGATTTTTAAATTACCACTGATTGCACAGTGGGTATCTCAGTGGGAAGACAGGTACATTCAGGCTCTCAAATAGAATCAATGTATTAATTAATCTACAGATTGACATACTCCATAGAAAGTTCCCCTCTCTTCACCTCCTTCCTGTAGATTCATTTGTTTCATTTTAAAAGGCATTTCTGATGATATAGAAGTGAAAAATCAAAATGCAATATAAAATTGCACTTGCTGTGTCTAATGTGTGAGTTTTGAGTTTCTGACTTTGCACTTCCAGTGCCATTTGCTAACTTAGGTGGACACTGAGTGATTAAGTATTCCTTACATCACTGAAACATTAAATTGTGCAATATAATTCCAAGGTATATGTATGCATGCAAGAGCTAAAAATGACCTTTCATTAAATGGAAATTCATTCCTTTCATGGAATTAGCAAAATTAACATAAACGAAACCAGATATGGAGAAAACAAAACATGTGCTCAGTACTGTGCCCACTGCTGACCTTCCCAGTAGAAGGTGGAGCTGGAAATGCTGGAATGAGTCCAGCACAAAGGCACTAAGATGATTAAGTAGCATCTGCTCTGTGAGGAGAAGCTCCAAGAGCTGTGGCTGTTTAGCCTCAGAAAGAGAAGACTTAGCAGGGCTCTTATCAATGTGTTTAAATACATTTTAAAGTGGGAGGCAGGGAGGGAAGAAGCTGGAGCTGGACTCCTCTCAGTGGTCGCCACTGCAAGGGCAGGAGGCACAGACTGAAATCCAGTGCTCCTCCTAAACATGAGGAAAAACTCCTCAACTTTTTTGCTTTGAAAATGGTAAAACTCTGGAAGAGGTAGATGTTGTGAGGTCTCCATCACTGGAGACATTAGGGACAAAGTTAAAGGTAGTTGGAGCTGATGGAGGTTTGAAAGACAACAGGATCTAACATTTAAACTTGTTTATAGGTCTGTGGGCCAAAACTTTAGTTAAGGAGAAATATACGAGCTATGAACAAAATAGTCAAAATTACTGCTGGACAGATCAGTTTCAGTGTCATTCCCTGGGAGAATAGTGTCAATAAGAATATTCAGAACCAGTTATTCCCAGATTTGGTAGACAATAGTGAATGATTACTGAATCAAATAGAGCTGATTCTATTTTAGAACTGATTTACATTTGATTTTTGAAGTGGTACGTGCTCTAAAGAATAGCTAGTCATAAAAACAACCTTTTAAGTGATGACATGCAGACAACATTTTGATTAGCTGATGGCTTAATAGAAGTTAGTCTTCAGGTTTATTGATTTCAAAAGAAAGGGTGAATTTTGTGAAATTAGAATTAATTAAACCAAATAGTGGTCAGCAAGGAAAGCTAAACATCAGTGATGCGAAGTATAGTGGTGAAATAAGATTTACTGAAAATCAAACATTATAAATCTTAAAAAAATAGATAACAAAAGGTTCTTCATCCACATAAATTTTAAAGAACATTAAGTGACATCCTTGTTCCCTGAATGGAGGATAAACCATGCATGGTTCAAAATGCAATGGGTATTTTGCCTCAGTTTTCAATATGGATCATTAGGTAGGTGAAGAGAGGGAAACTGAGAATCTTAAGTAGCAGCAAAACTTGTAAGGCTTGAAGTATGACAATTAGGAAAGCTGTATGTTTATTTTTCCAGAAATACAGCAGCAGTAGAACATGAAACACTTGACCACCTGTGGCACCAGGAAACTGGATTTGATGAGGTGCAAAATCCTTTCCATTCTTAAACTCCAGTGCCCCTGTATTGACTTGCTCAAAAGCTTCTGTCTGTCAATACAATTAGTTTTATCTACACTGCAGAGGATCTTGACAAATGAAATTGTCAAATCATCAAATTATTTGATAACTCAATAAACATGCTGAAATTTAATAGATGTGCATAATGTCAACTAAAGTCATATTGCAGGAAGGATACAATTAGCTTGGAGAAAAATATACTTTTGGCTTCTAAGGCTAGATATTTACTTGCATAAGGATTGGATATTAAGGTTAAAGATATTTTCTATCTCACAGTGCTTTACCCTTCCGACTTCAGCTTTAAATTACCTTAACATGAGTAATAAAAATAAGAAAATAGAAAATTGGTAAATTCTACACACCCCTCAAGCCCTCTAGTTATTAAAATGCATTATGGATACTCATGTCAGCCTACACATTTACTTGTGTCTCCTTGACTACTCCAGAACTGTAATGAGAGTGTAACACCTTTAACTATAACAGCCTACATCTGTCTATTTCCCCTTTCATTGG
>WBNQ01025771.1:0-25861 GCA_013401375.1 Spizella passerina
TGCTTTGGTGCAAGAGGAGGTGAGAACAAGCAATTGTGTGACAAGGAATAACCATCAGTACACAGAATACTACAGTCTCAGTGCCATACCCAGGGTTTATCTGACGCAAGGAAAAGTCACGGTTTGCATCAAGCCAAATAGATTTTTCACAAGTCCACATGAATTTGGATTATATGTCTTTAGTGACGTAGAAGAAAATGATGTCTGGGTCCTTGTCAGGAAAAGGCTTGCAACCCTAAACTCTCCTCCCAGGGAAGACAAAATTCAGTTCTGCTGCAGACTGCAAACTCTGAATATCAGGATTGTGCGCCACACACAAGTATAAAATGCCAAAGTATGGGTTTTCAACAGGTAACTAAAATACTGGAAAGAACTGGAACGCGAACAAACCTATAAAAATCTTCAGCATGCAACAGAAGGGGGCATATTGTAGCCTGAAGATTAATACAAGAACAGGATGTATGCCCTGTAAGACTTACATTTTTAATTTTTGACACAAGACACTAATATTTTTCCTTTTACAGTTTGCAAGATGAATGTGGATGTTAGCAGCTCTATGTATAGCAATGGAAAATATCCATTGAATTGTCCATCCAAGTCATCATAACTGTTGTTATCTGTACACACCACTTGTCATTAATTATCTGGCACTGTTAGCTTGACTTAGGTCAGAAGACTGCATTGGTGAGGTAAGACATATCACAGGGTTCTCCCTCATATATGCCTATGGCAAAGAAGACAATGTTTTGTTAAAACCATGAACACATTACTTTTTTTCTTTTAATAATGTAGCACTGTTTGTTAACAGTCCAAGGGAATTTTTATGTTCCTTGCATAACAGAATCCATACAGCCGACTGTAAAGTACAGCTGTCCTCATTTGGGGGACCACCTCAGTAGAGAGGCCTACAAAATGACAGTGTGCTCTTTGGGTAAGCAAAACAGAAGCCAAAAGAGTGTTTCAGTCATTAGACACATAAAGTCAGCAACAGTCAATTGTCCTAAGTTTATTTGCAAAATAAAATTAGTTTTCCAATTGAAAACTAATTCACAGGAGGAAGCTGAATTAGAACACAAAGAACGTCTGCATCCAAGAGGGAATGAAAGCACTGGAAGTAGTACAAGAGGGTAAAAATTTGCAGAGTTGAAAAATTAATTAGCATACACAATGAACAGGCAAGGGGAGATTTTCCAGGGGATAGGACACTAGAACTAAGTTCAGAGGGCTTTATTCTACCATCAGCCTTAAAGGACACTGGCTTTAGTGAGTGTCCAGACTCTGAGAGGTTGGCCAGTTTAAGGTAATAGGAAATCACAACCACATCAGTTGATCCTGGAAGTTCCCTCTTTGCTTATGAGAACAAAGTATACCCAAGNTGAATGGAGATTTTTTTCTACCAACAATATGAATATACTTCTAACTGAAAATAACTTCGTTTTGAACAAAATCAGGCAAATTATGACTAATTACTGCCAAATCTACTGTGTGCTTTTGCTCCATTCAGCTAAGCTTACTGATCTGTGACATCCTCATAACTCATAAAGGCTAATTCCCAAAGACTGTGACTGTGTAATTCTCATCTTTTGATCACCAATTAACATTCTCCAGGAAAAAAAAAAAAAGCCAAAAACAAAAGAAAAAAAATTTTTCTGTGTCATTTTACTGTACCATTTCTGGTAATATTGCTTATGTATTTGGTAAGTGGCAAGTTACTTCTGCAGAATTTATTTTAAAATAATTATCATTGGCACACAAATAATTAATTTATTATTTTAGAAGGTTTTGATGCAAATTTTCATCCCCTTAGAGCTGTGTTTCATTAATGGATTTTCTTAGTTCATCTCAAAATTCTCCAGTATTCATAACTATGAGATTGTTGCACACACACACATACACACACACACATATAGCACAGCAGGACTCTACTACTCTAATTTTGGCCATGGTATTCAGCTAAATAATAGCAGTATATGCTTTGCAGTAGCCATGCCAGTTTATACACATGATGTGAAAGCAGGTAAGCACGATCAATGTTCTGTGGCCACTTTTCCTTCCCTTATGTAAGTAATAATTTTGGAAGAGTATATAACCAGGGATATATACAGTATATATATATATAACTGGTTATATATACAGTATATAAGCTGTTATCTTCCCAGAGCATCCAGGAGGAACTTGTGTGGCTCTAATGAGACATGCACAGATGCAGGACTCCCACTGCCCAGACCGATACAGCCAATAGAGAGAGGCAGGCTCCTCTGCTCCAAGCATTTGCAGTGATTATAAGGTTTATAACCCGTGTGCCAGCCCTTGATACTGACTGCACTGACAGAGATCCAAAGCACGGTGCCTTACAGAGAAAGGACCAAATCACCCCCTGAACTCACAGTTACATTACACACCTTAAAGGTAAATGGTTTCCAGGCACCAGTGAATAAAGAGTCAAGCGTGTCCACCGAGCTAATCTTCTGTCCAGGTCTCATGGACAAACTGATGCATGGGAAATTGGAGAGTGCCTGCTTTGCCTCCAACATCACTGCAAAGAGCCCACACCAAGGAAACACACATCAAGAACTAGTGGAGTCTCTTATGCATGATATGGTCAGAGTGAACTTGCCTGGGGTTCTTCTTCTTCTTTGGAACCTCCCCCAAAGTACAAGCCAATTGAAATAAAATTTTAAGTTTTCTTCTGAATTCCATTATAAGCCAGCTGCAGTAAAAGTGACCCTCTGCCATCATGCAGGCTTCTTCTGAACTGCATTGTCCTTGTTAAATGCTTGACTTCTTGTCAATCCAACCCCAGTCTCAAAGAAGGACTACAAACAGAGAGCAGGTATTGCACCCTTCCAATCCACTGCAGCAGCCAGGAACCCTGCAGTTTCTTAAGAGAGAAACACACAACACAAAGCTATAAATATTTCTATTTTCTTTTTCTTCTCAGGCACTCTTTTCACCCCAGAGAGTGGAGATAAAATTGAGGAGGCTGATCATATGGCCCTGAGAGAACTGAACGGATTGCTCTGATATGAACAGTCCTTGGTAGGATCCCAAGGAACAGTCTGCACTGGTGACATTGTCAGCAGTCATTAACTTTTGTCTTGGTCATCGGTCCCAGGACATCTGTGGCTTGCAGCATGCCTCATATTTACTGCTGCTGGTCTAATATATGGTTTACCATGGCAAGCAATCTTTAATTTTGGGAGGCCTGTGGTTCTCTCAGAAACATCATGTTTAGTGGGAGAATTTAACAAGAACTTGTATTCAGTTTTCAAAAAAAAAAGGAAACGTTTGACACAGATTTCTGTGATTTCAGGTGTATTTTCTGTAACATTTTGTTGAGCTGTAAGACAAGATATGGTAAGGGACAATACAGTTTCAGTTAATTTTTTCAGCCTTTTTTTTACTATTACTTTTAAATCTCATGTATTTTTTTCCTTAAAAACCAAAACTTAACAGACTAATGTCTACATAATGACTGCCAACACACAGACTAATAATTTCCACAGCAACTGATGACTAATGCAAGAAGAAGATATCTGCTTGAAAGTTCTTCTGTAGCTGGAAATGTTCCCTTGCCTTTTAATTCCTTCAGTCACCAAAAAGGGCAAAATTTCCTCACAATATTTGGGGCTGAATTTGTGATGGCACTCAAAAGACCAAGCTGGGGTTATTTTGAATCAAAAATTCATCATCAGTCAAAGTCAAACCCTATTTTGGCATTACTCTTTTTCTTCCATCAGTTTCAGAGCTGGATCCAAGTTTTTCTCTGTCCATGTCACAGTTCTGGCACGATGCAGCCAAAGGCAGCTCAGCAGACCAACTCAACTGACTTCACTGGTGCATGAGTAGATTCTGAAGTCATTTAAAAACAAGTCAGGAAAATACCATGGAAATGTACAAGCTTACAAGCAACCGAATCCATCAAAGACACTACATTTTGAGCAAAAATAAACAGCTTCCCAGAACAGGGATTACAGTCCACCCTAGGAGTACTGACTGGTGGATTGCATGTAATAGATTGCTCGTTCATGCAAGTTTGCCTTCTGGCTTCTGTTCAATTAAAACACTCCCAGCTGAACCAGGCAATTTAGGTCTTATTACCATTAACTTATAAACATTGTGACATTTGCCCTGGAGACTGCTGTTATGTTACCTGCTGCTAATGCACTCTTTCACTCAGATTTGTAGGGGTTTATTTCATGGAATGGAAGGGGACAGAAGCATCTCGCTGTTGTTGGTAATCACAAGCTTGTGAGAACCATGTCGTGCCCCTCTGGGGCAGCAAAGTGGGTACAATAAGTTAATCAGGGCTTCCCTGGTGCCCGGTGTCAGGGAGCAAGGGAAGGCAGTGAAGCCTCATCCCCGTGGCACACAATGGGATGTGATGGCAGGGACTCACCAGGCTGCAGGATGTGCCTGAAATGTGAGCTGGCTGGCAAGCCGTGGTGTCAGGAAAAATCCTCTAGAGAAAACTTTGCTCTTGATGTCATACCTGGTGTTCATCAAGGATGTATATTCTCTAGCCTGGCCACCACAGTGAAATGGGATCCTTCCCAGAAGCCAAACTTTATAAAACGACCTGGAAAAGCTAGTGCATGAGTTACACATGATAACCATCCACCCTAAGCAGCAGATTCATGCTCTATAAAGTGCACTGCACAAGGGCAAAACAGAGCCAGCTTTTGTTGGTTGCTCATCACACTGTATTGTCTGGCCATTTTCAAATTCCACCAGACAGGCATCAATTCCCTTGCCTTTATCCTTGAACGCTGAAATAATGCTTCAAAAGAGACACCATGAACTGTATTTTTCTTTTCTTTATTCCAAAACTTTTACTTTGGATAGTACTTTACACAAGGGTAATAAATGGTGCATTCCATTTATAACAAACGTTAGGAAGAACAACAGCCACATTTTTCCTTTCAACTATGTATTCCCATGAGCAAGAATAGCATATATTCAAAACAGAGAATGATGCTCTATTTTTGTCTATGAGCTGGGTGGTCCAATTTGTTAGTGCATTAGCCTTTCTTCTATGAACACTTTGATTTTAATAATAGCTTTGGGCACAACAGAATATGAGTATGACAAATTCATCCTACGTGTCCTGACTTGTTACAAAACCCCTGTACAATATACAATGGACTTTAATATACTAGGGAAATTTAGAAACAAGGGAAAACTGTCAGTAACTTCTGCATAAATTAATTTTACAAATACCTTAAACATTTCAATGAATAATTACATTGATTAGATGATTTTTGACACCACACTTGTTACAGGAACTGTAAAATATATGTCATTACATCACCTGGAAACTTTGTCATTTTTCACTCAAGACAATATGTCTGTTGCCTTTTACTTCTCCTTCTATACATCTTTCTAACTTATCTAGAAGTCAAGATAAAGGGGAATAGGTAATATTTTCCATTTGATAACATTTATAAATATCAGCAAGATTTTAAAGGAACTTGAATGCTGCTTAGTGTATTTCTGAAGGGCAAAAAATTTTAAGACTCTGGAGACTGCACTATGAATGAAAGAGAATTAAGATATGCAGTGGTGGAGATAATGCTTGACTGACATTTGTTTAAAGCCATTGAGCTAAAATGAAGGTTAACCTTATTAAAGGAGACAGTTAAGACAGGCACATGCTGTGGTCCAAAAGGAAAGTTCTTGTTCTTTGAATTCGCTTCTCTTCGAAGGAATTTGAGCCTAACAGAAAGGATGAACTGCTGTACTTCTTACCACACTTCTCCCTGAAACTTCTCATCATGGCAACTGGAGTGATAATAATTGCAAAGGACATCTAGTGTCTCCAAACAGAGAGCTGACCCTTTCTGTTACTCCTCTGAGAGCAAGGGAATCCAAGTCTGATTTACCAGAAAGTACATTGGCAGAAAATTAGCATGTTCATAACACTCTATAAATACCATACAATTAGAGAATGTAAAATAGAGTTTGGACCCATAAAATTAACCCATCTCTAAGCAAGTGAAATCAATACTTTCATATTTGCGAGCCTAAAGCGATGAACAAAGAAAAACTGAGGAGCAATGTGGGTTTTTCAGTGTAGAACTGAATGCATTATGGTCTCTGGAATACACACATTACTTAAGTTGCACTGTTTTTTAAATTTTACTAGATTAGCTTTGTTTCTTCTCTTAAACTTAATGTTCTTAAAACTTCTGAAACCCAGAAAAACTAAGCATAGCAACCCATAGCAGGGCAAAAACATTTGACAGACTCAAATCCAACACTGTTAACATTTAACAACATTAAAGAAACTTCAGTAACATTTAACATTTGAGAAACTTCAGTAGCTGACACAGATCTGGTCTTTGCTCTTCCAGGCATTCATCTAACTGTATTCCTGCTCATTACTAGGGTTAGGGTTTCATTTTTTAATGAAAGCTTCAACTGACATCATAAACTATCATATTGGACCCTTCATGTAAGCAAATACTATAATGTTGATTTTTCCTCAGCAAAATTCCTGCTTAATTAATACACTTTTGCAGTATTAGAAATATTTGTGACCTATTGCTGCCCTCGATTTGTATTTCTAAACTGCTACCCTAGAGTATGCATTGACAATACTGCACATTACACAAAACAGCACTTCTTTCAGTCTTATAATTACCAAAATATGCAGAGTCAGAAGCAGTTTCCTTCATGTTTAAATAAAATCATTTCAGAATTAACTCAGATTATATGCAGCATGCAGGTGGAGAGGATCCAGTGCTCAATTACCACATCTTAAGTCCTGAAATTATGCTTAATGGTTTCTTTTCTTGAAAAGAGCATAAGAAAATCAAAGTGGATGTAGTAGATTCATGAGAGTATTTTGTGCTGAGTATTAAGGCTTTAGTTATTAGAAATTATTTAGTTATTTATTAGAAGTTATTTAGTTACTAGTTATAAATTTAGTTACTAGTTATAAATTATTAGAAGTTATTTAGTTACTAGTTCTGCTACTCTGCTAAAGAAAGTACTCCTAAATCATGTTATTTTTGCTAGCAAAACTAAATCGTTGAAAGACAGGAAAAAACCAGGTAGCCTGCAGATATTCTGCCAATGTGATTGTCAAATACTGGTGTTTCTCCAAATGTTTTTAAAGTAGTTTTAATGCCTAGATTAATTCCTAAAAAGGGTAAAATTCACTGGCAGAGCTCTGCACTTTAAAATAAACTGGGACAAATTCGGCATCCAATAGAACTGGGATTCACTCCCTGCTGACAGGAAAATTCATTGCAACCACCTCATAAATGTTATACTCTAAGTAAATATCTCTCCTTAGAGGCTGAAACTCGTGGGAATGCACTTATTCAAAATCCCAGCATGGGGATCCCAGTGCACAGGTCTCTAAGATGCTGATCCTATAAAGTTTCTATGAACTGTAACCTCAATTACTAAAAGTTGTCCTTTAAAAATTATTCCTTTCATCAAAAGACAGCAAACTCAAGTCTTTCCAAGTGAGGATTTGAGTCTGCAGAGTGTCTCCAGATAGCCCCAAGGAGCACTCTACTACTACAGTGCCCCACTAGGGTTGAGAAGGTTTCCTTTATAATCTGACTTGGCTATTCCTTCAGGTCTGCTGGCTAAGACGTGACCCTGACAGTATTTTCATCAAAAATAAAACAGAAAGCAAGGCAACAGTTGTCTGTATTAATACCTTCAGGTCTTTGAAAAAGTATCCATGCTGACCTTAAAGAAATTAATGTACTTTTATACAAAGTCAAAATTGCAAACTAAACCAGAGCAATAAAAACAAATAATTAATTTAAATAAATTATCAAAATTCTTTATACCTCAGAAAAAAATTTGTTTTCTTTTCCTTACTCTTCTCTCTTCATTCAGGTTAAAATTCATGCAAAAGACAGAGACCAACTTAAAAATCAAAGTGCAACTTTGCACGCATTATTTTATCTATAAGTGAATATTTAGTTTAATTAGCTAAACCTTAAGGGTCACTCAAATCCAAGCCTCATTACAGTAATTTGAAACAAGAATGACTGAATGTGCAATTGCTTTCAAATGTAGTTCCTATCCAAATTCCTAACAAAACAACCTGTTTGTCCAATTCTCATAAAATATGCTTCTTTGCTTTTACAACAATTGGCCACTATTGTGTATCAAAATCGGAATATTTTGGTGTTACAGGAGCCTGATCAGACACAGGTGTGCTCCAAGGCTGATATCAGCTGGTCTCCCCAAGTGTCCTGGTTCAAATGAAGCTTGGCACTGTGCCTACATGTGCCTCCAATGGTTTCTCACCAAAATAAACCAGTGGAATCTCCTATTTACAGTGACAGGCACCCACATCACATTTTCTGGTTTACAGAGAACTTTATGCATCAAATGTTGAGCAGATACAGCACTCACACTCTCCATAATGTCAACAAAATGGTGATTGATCACTGGATGCTCTCCATCTGCATGCTGTGTGTGCACAGCTGGAAAACAGGAGCACATTTCCCCTGCAGTTATCTTACAGTCCTGTTGAAGAGCATGGAGAAATAAGGTACATATTTACATACATAATTAGGTTTTCCCCAGTTGTTTTTGAATTACAAACTAAGGTTGTTTTTATGAGGTGAGCAATTAAATGTACCATAATTTCCCAGGATTTAAAGTGATTTTTGTTAGTGGAATTATCTGTGTTCCCACTCACTCTCTCTGCACCTATGCAGCTCCCTGGCGTGCTCTCCAAGAATAGTTCAGTTAGTTTCCAAGTCACTCAACATATTTCACTTTTGAGCAGCTATGTGCTAAAAAGCTTCCACTGTTGTCATTCTGTATCTTTAATGGTATTGAAACTGTCAGGCAAAACCTGCATTCTCCTGCTCTTCTGAGCAGCAGGAGAATGAAGATGACAGAAGAGCCATGTTAATGGTAATCAGAGATGAGAAATACAATGGCATTTTTCAGAAACTTAGAGCTCTGCTTTAACAGGCACAGGCTCCTTATTTCCCCCTTCTAGCCCATTAATTTTAGAAAAGAAAAACTGCAAATAAAAAATTATAACCAAGAAAAACAATTAGCCAAATTGACTGAATCACGAAAATTCTCCCTGCCTGAAATTTCCAATTGGTTTTCCAATTGCTGTCATTTTGAATCATTAGTTTGCTGTAAGTAGGTTCTACAACTCAATAATCTTTGAGCAACTTGCGATCATTCACCTTCTCATGGTCATAACATCCTTCTGAAATTATTCTCTACTCAGATGGGGCACTGAAGAACAGAGGTCTAGGGTACCTGGGAGCATGATTACATCCTCTATAATTTGGGTATCTACCACATTGTAGCTGAAGCTACAGTGAAACTGTCACTAGGATCCATTTAATGGTTCTTTGAAAGCATTTCTGACCATTAATCTCATGAAAACCAAGAGTGTCCCTTAGAGTGTGATGATAACAAAGTATGAGACCCTGTTCTCATGCAGATATCTACACCCTAGATATAAAAACTAGTAAAGAAAAAAATACCCCACCATGAAGGATTTAGACAGAACTCAACTTGCATCAGAATGTCAAACCTTAAGGAGTAATTCCAACTATGCTGCTGCCATCCCTGCACGTTCCAAAAACCCCTAGCACCCTGGAAGTCTTGTCTGTATATGCACAGGGAAACCCTACAAAGGCACATCTCCTCCACACTCATTTGCAGCTGTCTCCGCTCCAGCAGCCAGCCCATCATGCTGGGGATGGTTTCTGCATCAGGCAAAGAGGGCACATCCCCAAAGCCGAGTCCGGCGCCGCGCTGATGCGTCCCCAGACAATTCCCAGGCAGCCCCAGGCAGGGCAGCATCTCTGCACTGCCTGGGACCACCTGGCTCTGCCTGCACTGCCCGAGGGCCTTGGCACAGCTGCTGTTGACAGATTATGCCTATCATTCACCATTGCTATTGGTATCCTTTCAACATGTTCTGCTGAGAGTTCAAAGACAAGGTACTAGCCTCAATGCTCCCCAGATCTCCTACTGTGCAGAAAATTTCCTTTTCTTAGCAAATCCACAGAGCTATTTGAGGATCTCAGTTTCTTATTTCAAAATTCTGTTAGAATAGCAGAAGCACAGACTCTTTAACTAAAATTCAATAGCTTTTTCTATGTCCGCTTCTGAGTATTAAGACACCGCTGCATTTCCATCAAAGCACACAGAGAGCTCCATAATTCTTGTATTCAGAAGCAACAACAGTCACTAACTGTCCTTATCTTTCCAAACCACCCATGAGGTAAAAAATAGAAAGTTTTCTTTTTCTCCTATGGAACTCAGACTTTGGAAATCCAGCTCAGGACCTTTCATTTTCTGAAATACCCTCATACTTTTGACAGTCAAGTCTTAAGCAAAATAAGGTCCAGCACTGCTGCATTACATCTTGCTGCCTTGCAAAATTCCTACTTTGCTTCAGCTTCCAAAAGAGCCAAGGTATTGGAACAGGTGGCCATCTGCTGCCAGGATGCACAAAGGACATTTAGGCAGGAAGAGACACCACCTACACCAGTCAAAAAAGGGGCACGCCTGCTGAGCACTCCTGTAAATTCATCTGGAAGCCCAGTCCCTGTAGAAGGGAATTTACACCATATACATTCATTTAATTGTGGGGATGCCAGAAATGAGAGGCTGTTGATTCCCTCTGCACAAACGCTGGACAGAGCAGACAGCATGCAGGGTTTCCTCACCATTCCCTACCAATGCCCCAAGGGACATTTGCTACTAACGTTCTTTTGGTGAGGTCCTGTCCTGGAAGAAAGTACCACTTTTTTTGTGTACTTGACCATTTTTGTCCTTGCCCTGAAGGAACTCTGTTCCTCCTTTGGCCTCCTGCTATTTTTCTTGAAAGAGATGACAGCCCTCTCTGATTTGCCTTGGTCCTGCTAGTCATCATCTTCTGTTAACTCTGTGCTGAAGCTCTTGTATCCCACGGAAATACACGCTTCCACAGTTGCTACTAAATGCAAAAAATCCCATAACGCACAGCAATCAGCAATGTCAGCTAGCTGGCACTTCTCTTTTGGCCTAATATTGCTGTGGATCAACCACAGCTGCAGTTCTAGGAAGGATTCTGAACAAGTTATTTCTTTTTAAATATCGTTATTCCTGAGACTCTGCTGTGATATCAAATAAATCTGCAATTAATAAATGAGTCAGATTCTTAGTACCAGATGTGATTTTCTTGCCAATGGAAATAGGCTTGGGGGAGACATAAAAAGGTCCTAAAATGCACTAACTCTCATCAACACATAGTACAACCTATATCAAAAGATTCAACAATTATCATTCTGGGTCTCTATTAATGTACACAACTGTTAAGAACGAACTACTGCAGCTGCATTTTTCTTAATAGCACTATAAACATTTCTCAGATTTAAAACACTGAGACTACACTGAACAATCTGTGTTGTTTCCCATGCACTCTTTCAACTTCCCTGCCCTTCTGCAGCCATATATAAAGCAACAGAAGATCACACTTGGATGAGGAAGGCACACAACAATGATTAAATTTTCACCTCCAAAGCACAGGCTAGCGTCAGCATCCTCTACCCCTACTCTACAGCACATGAATTAAAATCTACTATTTCTGTTCCTTTGAATCTTATATTTTAAAAGACTCTTTGAACTAGAGATTTTAAACATGGCATTCTTTTAAAGACCACAGTACACATCTGGTGGTACGAATTCATCATGCTTTCTTCCTCACTTAGTACCCAGGCCAATCCATTTTATAAATCAGGCTTATGAATTAAGCTGACTGGTATCTCTCAGCCAACCTGTTCATTAGGTGAACATGATTTCAAATGAGTCAGAAACTGTCCATAATTTGCCCCAAACATTAAGTTGAAACAAATGTGGTTTTTTAAAAGTCAAAATTTTTGCTATGTGGTTTCCAAACCAAAGTTTTGAAACTAGCCTTGAAGCTTGCTGAATTTTAAGTAAATGAGAATTAAAATGAAACTCCATGCAGAATATAAAATTGCTTGGTTTGGCCACACAAAATGCTTAACCAAACAATATTTTGGATAAAATGAATGGGTTGGGTGTCTTAACTGACCACTAATTTTGGTGGTCCAATGCATTTTAATACAGAAAATTAAAGTTCAATAGAAAATGAAACAGAATTGCTTAATACATTATTTCAATCTTCTGTTTTACAAAGAGCAACTTCTGCTAGCATCTAGAGAATGATGAGGAGTCTTTGGACAAACTTACAGGAAACACTTTCAAAATTGAATCATTCCAATATCAGAGTAATGAATAAACAAGTTGGTGCCTTCAACCCTTGTGAACAGATGTGAAAACAAACCAGTACAGCTTATAAGGGTTATTTATTTATCTGTACACGATGTATGTAGATAAATAATCTAGTAAATTAAGCACTTCTAATTTGATTCAAGCATGGAAATGCTTTTCATAATCATGGACCTAAGTCTCAAAAACGGAGCCAGAACCTTACAGGAGAAAATCTAACTATAAAATATATAAAACACAATTACTCAGCCATTCAACTGTATTTTATTTGTGTGCATAAGGTACGGAAAAATGAAAAGTCACTTGTGACAGACATTGCACAGTCATAGAAGAGCACTGAACTGAAAGGCATGTTGTGAAAAGAAGGCTTGCAACACAGAGAAGTTCTTTTGTTTTGAGCATATGATCTTTATTTCAGCTATTACATAACTTTATAGAATAAGATTTTTGAGTTGAATTTTTCTCTTTCCTCCTACTACTATTCCAAGTTTTGATGTTCATACTTTAGTTTTCCCACATTCTTCACAGGACAGAATTATTCATGTACAACACTCTGAAAGGCACCTCAATCAGCATGCCGCCTTTATTTGTAGTATATCACTTGCACAAATTGGAGTGAGAGTGGGGAGTATACAGTGAACACAAGTCATCGAGAATAATAATTATAAAAGAGGAAAAATAAAGAGTCTGGTGTATGAAAAGTCTGGTGTTTCTTCATGACTCCTTAGTGTATTTATAATCAACCAATTTCCTTTCCCATTTTCCAGCTCTGTAAAGTAGGACTTACAAATCCTCCCACAGTTTGTTTGTAAGACATACGATTCCAAGCAGCCATGCTTAAAGGAATTTTCTGAACTATTCTATAATGTGGCAGGATAATTTCCCTGTGCAGATAGTCACCGGACACAGAAGTTATTTCTTTGCCAGAACAATACTTCCCAGTTTTGATAACGATGATTTTGACTAGCTTCTAAGAAAAGCTGCCACCTGGTTATATCCATAATCAGTTCCTGTGCCAGGAATCTCTCCAAGTCACAGGGTTCACAGATGAAAACCTTGAGCGTCCTGCACAAAACTTCAAGAGATATCACTTCCCCCACAGTAAGTATTACACACATACAGCTTTGCAAAATTTTACCAGCCACCTTTGCCCACAGGAAAGTAATTTTACTCCTTTTGCAGACAAGGGGTCCATTTGCCTGGAAATCCTCCTGTTTCTGGGAGCTGCCTGTGAATTCCATGCTGATGAGGCTTGATGGAAGCAGAGCTTTCCACCAGCAAATACTTATGGTCAAGACATAAGCAGTGTCGCAGCAGCAGCCGGCAGCTCTTCATTCACAGGAGCATCTCAGTATCTCGCTGGTTCCGTTTCAGCAGATCTGAAATCTTTGTGCCATGCTCCTCTCTTCGTCCTCCTTTCTTAGTGTTTCGGGAAGAAAGAAATGAAGAAAAAGAAAGCCCAGAGGAAGAACTTACACTAAGATATCACTTCTTTTGCTGCACCATACTACCAGTGTTATCATGGCACACGTCAACAAGACCGGGATCAAGATCAGTGTTATGAGAATTTCATCCGGTGGATCTTCCCAGTGAACCTTTTCTGAAGTACAGTTTGAAAAGAATTGTTTATGAATTCCAGTGATAAAGCCTTCTGCAAGGGGGTTTGGCCAAAAGCAACTTGCATTGTTGGCTTCACGTTCTGTGCACTGAGTAAAGTTGTCATAATACCTGGGAGCAGAAGAAAAAATAAGAGAAGTTGAAATAGAATGTATATGGATATTACCCTTTGAGAAAGCTACAGAGGGCACCATGAGAAATCTCTAAGAGTGTGTCTATCATGTAGATTTTCTGCTGAAGGACCTGCAATGGAAGCTGTGGCACAGCGAGGCAGAAGGAGAACTGACTCACATGTACTAATGCAACTGAGAGATTTCAAGTGAAGTTCTGAGATCCCAGATAGACAATAATCAAACCCTGACTGCAGCCAGGACCTCCTAATGCCACTTAAGTACAAACAGAACTCCCTCACTAGAGATATCTACAGATTCTTTAAAAAACATGCACACAAATGTGCCAAGAATAGGACATGCTGAATAAAGTACGGATATTTCATGCCTCAACTGCCGCTAGACATGATGTTGTCGTGAAAATTACAAGGTAGCACAAGGACTGAACCACAACATGCAGTGGTGTACAAATTTTGGTTCTGTTGCACTCTGATGTAAGAAAATAATAGGAAAATAAACATACAGAAAGTTAGAAAAAAATCCTCTTCTTTCCAACTCCAGCAACTGCCCAGCAGGGAATAAATAAAGAAATAAATTCTAATTACATGTTTGCTTATGAAAGGCTGGGAATTCCATGTAATACCTAACACGTGATTTCAATGCTGCATGTGCTAAAATTTACCTGTCCGGGAATAACTTATATTTATGAGAATTGGCTACCCCTTGGGAAAAAAAAGGCAAAAAAAAAAGTAAATGAGTTTTGTGGTGTTATTATAGGCCAAAGAAATTCAGGAAGTGAATGGATATGGGGGAGGAGATCGGAAATTATGAACAGTGTCTGGTCAGTGCATGAATAGGGCAAGAAATAAGGAAGCTGAATTATTGTCTGTTGCATTTATTTTAGTCCAGCGTGACTCAATAAACTCATTTCAGAGGGGAAGTAAAAATAGAAAGGAGAGAGCAAAAACCCACATGACACCTCCAGGGACAGCATCCTATTATAGCCTCTGAAGACCCTACTCTCCCTTAAAGTCCATATAAATACGGACTCCTGATGATTGACTTGTTCTGACATTAAGTCCTATAGGAGACTAATGTTGACTCAATGCTTTGCTGTAAACTAAAGGAGAAGAGACATCCAGCGTTTGGGCCAAGGCTGAAGTCTACTGCCTGCTGTAGGTCTGTCAGAGGAAATGCCTGCCTGCCGTGCTGCAACCACGCAGGTGGGGAACACAGCCTGCTGAACATCTAAATTCTCAGGGCTGTGCTCACAGAAGGAGAAAAAGCATCACAGAAAGAGCCTTCTGCAAGCTCCTTGTAGCTCTCATTCTCATGGAGTTTGAGCCAATATTGCTCCAATCATAAGCAAACACACCGGACAATCTAAGGCTAAGCTCCGGCACGAAGATGCACATACACACAATGTACGTGTATTTTAAGCAAAGCGACTAGAAAGGAAGCTTTTGTGACATCAGCAACCACGGGAAAACAACAGGAAATAAGCTAAAAATAAAACACAAATATCAGCTGCTTGCTATTTTAATAGTGTCATTGTAATGACCTGGTGGCACCGTTCTTTACATCCTTGGACTAAATTAGGAGCTGGAGATGTCTAGTTGAACATGGGAGATGCAGTCCCAGAGGACCTGGACAGCAACAGGTCTGAAAATCAGACACTCCAGGACTCTGCTCCAGCCTGCTCTGGGCCACGCTCTCATGGGCACCTTTGTGCCATCAGTGGCTGCTGTTACAGCTGCCTCAATAAGAAAAGCAACAATAAATCCAGGGGATTTCAGCACACAAGTACCCGAAGCTCAAAGATGTGTTGATGTAAGTTTTTTTTTCCTCTGTGTTTAAAATCCTATAGAAAATTCAGTGTTCTACAAAGAATTCTGTAGATTTTTTTCTTAAATGTTAGATGGTGTAAACAAAAATGCTTCCACTGATTTTTGATTGTAAATACAACATAGCTAGAAAAAGTTGGTTAAGTGTTGCCAAAAGGCCAGATAAAAATAACTTGGGAGATAAATTGCATTTGAAATACTGAATCCCTAAGGGCCAAAGTAGAATAAAATGTTATTGTAACAGTTGGAATACCTTACAATTTTTCCTTAAAACCTTCTCTCATGAATAAAAAAAGGGGGGAAAAAAACTACCTGCACTATAACTCCTAGCTCACAAAACTGTGAGAATGTAGATAAAGGAAAATCTCAGCTACTGGGAAATTGCATGTCTGCCAGTAAAGCTGAAATCACTTAAATATTTATGTAGTTTTGTAATTTAGAGTTTATACACTGCAACAGAAAGTTCATACAAAAAAAAATCCTCTCTGCATAGCACTGTGGAACAGCTGCCTCAGAAGGGAACACCTGCATCCTCATTACTACAGCATGGGTGCTTTTGCAGTTGATCAATTGCTTTGCAAGTTGGGATTTTTTAAGAGGGGGATTGGGGGTTAATAGATATTTAATTTCAGTTCAACTCTCCTATGCCTAATCCTTTCATGTCTTACATAATTCTCTGCATTCAAATCATAGAGGCTGGAATAGGAAACCTTTCCATTCTGTATAATAAAATGGCTATGACAAAAGATGTCCTGGCCTCTGGAGATACTTCAAGGAGAAGTGCATTAAAGCTCCACAAGTTGTGAAAGGAAGGATCAAGAAATTATAGTTTCTACTTATTCCCCAAAGAAATAACTGGAGAGCACACTGGAGCTCCAGCTCCTTCACTTTTCAGATTGTAAGAGGGTGTGGGAACATCCTTTGTGCTGAGACACGTTTCCATCTCTTGCAGGCTCGCTACAAGGACCCTAGGCAGTGCTCAGGAAAGGGATATTCACAGGGAGCCAGGCCACAAGCTTTGAGACAAATGAGCCAAAACATTATATAAGTTTCAACTCAGCTAAGTAGTCCAATACAAAAACCCCAAAATCTAAGCACAGTCTGAGCAGCAAAATTCACATAAAGATGTGCTTTGCCCTGATATGCTCAGGACAACTGTAGGTTCTGTTGAGGAACCAACTCCTTTGTCAAATTGCACATTATTGAATTCCCTTTCAGAGAACACAAAAAATAATTCCTTTCAGAGCAATCTCTGGACTATAACACATTTGTCATGAAAGATAATTTTCAATATTCTAGAACAATACCTCATTTTCAGAGCACACAAACTTTTTCTCCTGTTCTTAGGTTTTCACTAAACCAAATAATAACAACTGCGTCACTGGGGTTTTTTGGTTTAAACTGTGCAGTACTTTATTTTGTACTTTATCCATGAAAAAATATAATTTTACATATTACTTATAACTAAGAAGCTGGACAGGAGGAAGTTATTATGAGGAATGGTAGTGGACACATTTGCCTTAATGGGACAGTGTTTCATGGAGTGCCCACTGAAACTGTTTAAACAGAGAGCTAGGTTATTCCATCTCATCCATCTTAGGGTAACAGTTGCCTCTCACTCAGGGCACTTCTCAGTCTAGGTGGGGAGTGACTCTCATCTGTAGTTTCCCTCATTTCCAGGGAGGAACGTGGTAAATTCTTGCTCTTTCTTCCTCAATATCCCTGCACAGGAAAACTGCAGAGATGAATGGTTTACAAAAGCACAAGTCCCACAGTCCCCTCCTCCACATTTTTGTGAGACTAAGAAAACAAACAGATTGTTTAACTAAGAGTTTTAACAAATAAGCATTTCCCAATGCAAAACTGTTATTTCAAAGAATCACAAATAATTATCAAAAAGCTGAATACAATATATATATTACTTAAGACAAACATTTGAGGGCATTTTCTGGCTGCAGCTCCAATAGAAGAATCTTTCCACCTCTCCAGCATTTATGGACAGACCACCACAGAGACACTCAGCACATAAGCAGTCACGAATGTTTTGCAGTTGCTTAATGAGGAGGGCCAAGGATTAAAAAGCAAAACACCACACTTCCACTACTCCAGTTTAAATAGCTTCATTTCACGCTTCCTGATATGATTATAGAAGGGTAGTACAAGATATATACAATACATTGTGAGTAATTTTTTGTTATTTTGAGTCCACTAAGTACTCAGAATACAGTAAAAAATCTCTCAGCCATAACTGAGTCTTGATGCACACCAGGTAACAGACACACCAGGGACACTCACTCCTGCTACTCTACAATCCCAGATTGCAATGCAGAGGTACTGTTCCAGGACACTACAAGTCATGTGGTGTATTTTAATAAAGATGCTTTAAAATTATTTGTGCTCTCCTAGATTATTCAGCCAAAAATTTCTTTATACACAATCACATATTAAATTGAATTATCATCCTTGTAACCTCCACCCAGACTGGAATACAAAACTCTGAAATGTAAAAATATTAACAAGAAATATCATATGATGAGAAAGGCTTTTCTTGCAGCATTTCCAGATGAAGGGGAGGCAGGAAGTAGCAAAAAACCTCACAAAAATAAAAACTCTATTCTTATGTGAGATGCAGCCAGACTGTACAGAACTTCAGGGCATAGCAGCCTGGATGAACTTCAAATAAGGGTCCAAACCTTAAGATGATAATTTCCTGAGGTTTCACCACCATGTTAGAAGGACATCTTTAATTTTATAGAGAGTTAGGAGCCTATAAATATGGTGGAATATTTCCAAGATTTTCTCAATCAACATCTCTCCAAACAATTTGTGTCTGTGTCTCACCATTCCTTTAATCATATACCTTCTGCCAAGATGAGTATCCTCACAGTCACATTTTTACCTCCCTAACCAGATCAGATCTACTGTTGTGCAGTTCCAATACAGAATTCAGCCTCAAGAAAATGATGTGCTACAAAAACACAAGGAAGGAAATTAATGAGGGTGGGAAAAAACTGGTTTAATGAAAAAATTATAAAGTACAGTTTACTCTCACACCACTAAATAATGGACATTGTGACAGATTTACTCACTTGGGTTGAAAATAATAAACAGATTCTGGTATTCTTTGAAGTAATTACAGATCTCCACCCTTAGTTTCACATCAACAGCTGTCTGGAAAATTCAAAATAAACCAAACTAAAACCCCAGAAATGCACAACTATTACTGAATTGTTGCTAACTCCCTAAAGATAAAGCCAGAAAATGTAAATACAAAGAGCAACTACAGATGTAAGCAGCTACTTTATACACCTTAAAGCCATTTCTAATGAGCAGCGGTGTCCTGGTTCAGAGGAAATTTGGGAGAGAGCCCCCAAAGAAGTTCCTCTAGGAAAGCAGATTCAATCGGCCCCTCACCCCGACCAGTCCAGGAGAAAACACCTCCTTGGAGAAAAGTGGAAAAAACCTGTTTATTGAACAATAATACTCAAACAGTAGTAATCAATAAAACCCCGTGCTGCTCCAAAACTCAGTCCCTGCTCAGTCCCTCAGTGCTGGAATTGTCGCAGGCCAGGCCTGGCCCTGTGGGCCGCAGGCGCAGCTGCCGGTGCTCCCCTGGGTGTTCAGGCCAGAGCAGGTTTAAACAGGTCCAAGAAAAAGAAAACCCAGAGTCCAGGGAACTTCTCTGCCTCAGCCAGCTAAACTAACTAAAAGCAAAGGAGAGCTCTGTCCCACTGTCTGTCCATCCGCAGACAGCACAGTCAGGAGCAGGAATGTGGAGCGAGTGCAGTGTCTGCAAACAAACTGCGCGCTTCTTCTCTCCCCCCTGCACTCTCTGGAACACTCTTAAAGATGCAAAACTTATTATTCAACATAAACAGAACAGACAATTGAGGATACAAGCATCATACAGTCAACGTAGGACAAGCAGAAGCTACTATATTAAGCAAATGTAGAACAAGGAGGTAAATGCGGCCTGACATACAGTACTGCATTATTCAGATCAAATATTTAGTAGCACCAGAATTTTACCAAGCCAAAAACTTCAAGTGGCAAACAGGCTTTACTTTCCACCACTCCTGACTAGATTTTAATGATTACTTAATTGTACACTCAGCCCATTTTTGGAGAACACCCAGTAAGAGGAGAAGTAGTCTCTGAAGCCATTACTTTATCATGTCCTCAGAAGCCAATCCCATAACTCCCTTGAGTTAGACAAAAACCAAAAGAGTAAGTAAATGCAAATCCTAGTCCCACAAACACTGAAGCATACATATCCAACTTCTTATAAGCACAGTATCTCATAAGTAGCCATCACTGATGATATGTGGAAGATGTCCTTAATAGCATGAATATAATCATTACATATCTACTCCTTACAGTCAAACACATCAGGCTTGTGATTCTGTCAGGTAAATGCAAATTTTAAAACCTTTTATTTATGGATCAAGTTTCAACTTGAGTTGGTCAACTAGTGAAAGCCTTCATTTTTTTGGGCTTCTCACCAAAGGAGACAGCATGTTTCTAGGGGCAAGCACTGTTTTTGTGTACATCAATATTTGAAATTTTACAGTTAAAATTTTAAACCTTGTACTAGAACATGTGAATGGAAGCAGGAAGCATTCCAAAATCCAGATCCAAATTATCAGACCATCTTCTGATCTCCAGTAAACACTTCTCAGGACTGAAAATGGCAGATGCCCTATCTCTGCTACCTCATCTGCTTTCTCTCTATTATAGTCAGTTTTTTCTCTATTTAATTCAAATTACTTCCAAATGACAGGGCAAAGGCAATACCCGACTAAGATCAGGATTTTTTTCTTTCCTATCAGCTATGCATCTCTCCTCAGTGTCATTAGGAAAACCATTAGCATTTTCTGGCACATATCCCCTTTCAAAGGCCAAGCATGACAGAGATGAGAGCCCTGAAAAGCCAGTAACACAATTTGAAGGCACATTCCATATTGTACAGGTACAACAGTAGGAATGTCATGTACAATTTCAAATCAAACTTCTGCATACTTCAAAACTACGTTGCCTTTACAGTCGGTCAAAGACTGGTATAATTGTAGGGCATGATGCACAATACAGCTTCTTTGATGCTTCCCCTGCCAAGGAAGAGAGCCCAGGACAACCAGTACTTTGGAGAGATGAGTCCCATACCTGCTGTGCCCAGCAAAGAAAAAAGCCTCAGTACAAAAAAGCAAGCTACTAGAGAATCGCACTCAAATCTGCCGCTGTAGTGATGGAGAGACATGCAAGCAGCATGCTATCCTTGTACCTATCTCGCTCAACTCCTTCCCAGAAGCATTTCCACAGACTGGCACAATCCTCACTCCAGCCAGCGCCAATGCGAGCGCTCTTGGTGCAAGCTGGTGTTTGGGTCAGCCACTGACACAGCCGCCTCCTGAGGTGTTTCTGCTGTCTCCCAAATACACCAGTCACTTAGTTCATGCACCTCGGAAAGTTTGCTGCAATTAATAGCTTATTTGTCTCCACTCTTCTCAGAATGTTCCAACTGCATGATAAAACCATCATTCCAGCGCTGCTTCCAAAACTAACCGCTCAGCCAGCTTCAGTCGCGTCATCCAACACCTGGGGAGCAGCCAGAGCCAGCAGGGAAATTGCTAGCCCAGAACCACTCTGAGCTCATGGCACATTTCAGGAGCTCAAGGCTTTTCTTTCCATCTAGATGAACCAAGCTGACAGGTGAGCAGAGAAAACGTGGCTGGAATTCAGACTTGTGCTCCACAGTTGAGCATCCAGACAGCCACTCAAAACAAGCCACCATGAAGATAAAAATTTTTCGGACCAACAGACAAAAACTCACAAAGAAAGAAATAACAGAAGGGCCTTTCTTTTTCATTCCAGCTTACATCTACAAACAACTGCTTCATATTCCATTTTTATGAGGATATTAAAAAGTATTAAAGTGTCACCTGCTGAGTGGAAGCTGTTATTAGATTCCACTTAGTCCAAAGCAGCACAAGCCTTTTATAATACCGTAGCACTATTTTTTCAAGTGGAAAGAGGGGAGAGAAATATCTGCTAATATGCAGCTGTGAAACAGAAATCATCAGTCAATCAGGCTTACATTTTGAGGAACACCCACTGTAGGATCTCCACAGACGAAAATTTTCTTTTTAATTAAAAAAAAATAAATCAACACATAATCTGTTACTAAGTTGAACTTTTCATCATCATTTTCATAGCCTGCCTCACATAATTTTTATGAGCATGTAAAGAACGTACACTTCTCCTGATTATTTATGGAAGATGGGTTTTATATAAACTTTTAAAAATTCCTGTAATTAAAAAAGCCACTTTCTTTGGGGGGAGAGTGGCTGTTGTGTTCCGCTCCAAGCAGAGCACAAATAATGGGAGTTAGAAATCGGTCGACTAATTACAGATCTTAAGCTTCAGATTATCTCAGCTGCTGGACTAGTTAAAGAATAAATCCTTTTTGCAGTCTTGCATAATAAATGAATTATATGAAATCACAATCTAGGCATGGACAGCTCAGAAACGAGACCAAAACTGATGTAAAAATAACCATAAAATCAGAGGAATGGTAAGAACATTAGAAATTTATTTAAAATTAAGTATAAAGACCGTTAGGGAAGAAGCCTAATATAGAAAGTTCTCCTTATCTACTATTCAAATACATCATTATGATTTAGCATGACTTTGACAGCACAGCATGTTCACCATTGAATGTGGGTTTTTTCCTTTCTTACGTCCTCCCCTCTTACTTGTGGTGGAAAAGACATTCCCTCTCCTTAGGTAACTACTTCTTGTGCCTTGTGGCTTCCCAAGACTGTTCCATCATCTCATGCACACAACAGAAGCCACTGGTGGACCCAAAGGGCCTTACTCCTTTCCACAACTGGGTGTGAAAGATTTGAGTGTTGCAACACTCCCTGGAGTTGCTTAAGGGTAAGCCAGCAACCTCCTAAGCAGCTGCAAAAAACATTGTCAGAGGATTCTGGATAATGTCCACCCAGACTGTTGGTAGATTAGAAGCAGAGGGACCCAGTATCCTGAGACTGTCACCTGGGAAAGGCAGAAGTTTCACAGCTCCTGGATCTGCTAAGTCTATTTAACTTCATCTTGGGCCCAGCTGAACTCTACCTCAGTTTGAGGAAGAACAATGCAACGTGGCAGACATCAGCAGTGAAATGTGACAAACCCTTGAGGTAAGAAAGCTGTTATGGGGCCTGAAAATATTTAAGCACTGTGAGTAACCAAGTAGTAGGGTATTTTCTGAGGCTTTACCCAATTCCTCTTTGGCTGATGAAAACAATGACTTATTTCCATAGTGATGGTTAAACACCAATCTGTTTCCCTGCACAGAAACAGCCAACACCAGAAAGAACCGTACATTTTGCACCTACTTTTTGTAAGTAGTAATGCTAATACCTTATCCCTGCATACTATGAATCAGCCTAGAGATGTATCAGATATCCTCCCCAGTAACAGGAAGCAAAATCCATATACTCCCCAGTAACAGGAAGCAAAATCCATTCTAGATTACAGTGCAACATGGTAAGTTATACATAATACAGAACCAACTTAAGATCATTATGCTTCTTAAGCTCCCTTCCTGCAGATAAAAATTGGACTCAGGACCTCACTGATAACTCCCACTCCCACAGGCAGACATAGAACCCACTTCTAGATGCCAGAACTCTCATTTGAATATTTCTATGTTTATTTCATAATGACACCTTAATATGAAATGTAGCAGTGAAATGTATGAAAGGTATCTTATATCTGAGAGAAATGCAAAACATCAATTTTTTGAGAGCTGTAAAGAGCTGTGCTCATAGTTGTTCATCAATGCACTATTGCCTTGCCAACCTTTGATTTCCACTCCTTCTAAACTCAGCACTTATCTTAGAGAAAATTTTTAATTTTACAAAGCTGCCATATCTCTATTATTTTTATAAGCACTACAGGCATCCCATACATTGCCTTCAAGTTTGTCAATGCAGCCAGCAACATATGTCTGCCTTTTGTAAATTACACTACAGGCTGAAAAAGTGACTTATCTTCTTAAGAGTGCAGAACACTGCACTTCATGTCTTGAAACTACTTTACAATACATAATTACTACTATTCTGTAAAGACAAATAGAAATGCCATAGCGCTGGCAACTAACCATGCAAAATACATTTTTTAAAGTATTGCTACATAAAAAACTTCTGTAATTGAAACAAGACTCTGAATACAAAACGAAGTAGTATTAATTAATACCTATTGTGTTGTCAACAGTTAACCACATGACTAATACCACATGTAGCCTGGAGCAAGAAAATCTATTTTTTTTGTCTCTTTGTCTCTGCTGAGTTAATCTCCATTATTGTATTTTCGTGGTTGATGCATTTAGAAAACAAGAATGCAGAAATTGTTTTGCAAACCAGAAGTAGCAGAAAAGTTTGCATTAACTTTTCCTTTTCATAATATATTTATATATTAATTTTAACTGTCTCTAAAAATATACTGTCCAGTACATTTTCTCTAAAAATATGCTGCGCAGTATTTTGTATTATGCATTGCATAATACAAAATACTCAGTCTATCAAGTTATACCATACGATTTTACCACCAAGCAATTTTACACAGAAATCTTATGCAATGTTTTTTATTAAATACAGCCCTTAATAATAAGCTCCATGAAGACTGGTTTTGATTACTGATCAAAATAAAATTCACAATAAAATTACTGATCACAATAAAATTCAAAAGGTCGTGAAAGGTATTGGCAGGCATATCAGCTGACGGTCCTGAGATTTAACAGCAGAACTGCTTTCTAACATCACCTCTAAGTTACTTACATTATTTTTTCCAAGTGACTTAGAATTAAAATATTCTTACATCTTGAACTATTTGTCAGTTGACTTGGAAATATCAGCACTGACATACTGATGCCACCTTGTGAGTGCAAGCTACCACCATTAGTCCAAGGCATCTGCTGAAGCACACATCAATTTGACCCACAGCACCCTTGCTAAAATATTGTTACTGGGGTCTTCAGGTGACATTGACTTCAATGTTGAAAATTCTTTCAGAACTTCAAGAAAATACTGATATTTATATCACTGACCTCTTGGAAAATGCTAGATTTCACTCCCTTGTTGGAAAAAAAAATACTCAGGACAAATAAATGTAACAGGTGTTAAAACCTGCTGAAAAAAAGCTCTTGAAAAACTGAAATCTGACATTAAAAACTGAAAAGTTTTCAGCTCTTGAAAATGCTTCCTACTTAGCAGCAGGCTCAGAAGATCCTTCTCTTTTTTCATACCAACAGAACTTTCACAAGGATTTGCAAAATTATTGATAAATTGAAGAACAGAAATATTTGAGCCCTTAAAAACCTTGAAAATATGGATAATGGGCTGAAAAAGCACTGGCATGATACAGTCATTATATGTTTTTTAATGGAAGACCCAATGTCTCCCATGATTTAACAAAGAAAGAAACAGTTATCCCTGATGAATAAGAAATTCCAGTTGTTTTCTCTCCTCCCCATTCCACTCCACTGGTATCCTTGAATGGTGGCTTTTGTAGACTATGATTACAACATGTATTGTGGTATAAATAACAATTATATAGTTTTACTTCACCAAATCTGAGCTCTTGGTAGCGAGTGCATTTAATTCAGCAGCCTCCCAAAATATTGGCAAATTTCTTTTTATCCTCTACAATAAACCCCTTTACTGGTTTCAAGTGAGCTCTGCAAAGCAAGGTTTTGTTCACAAAAAGCAAGATTTTTCAGTGTGTAAAATGAAAACCCAAGAAATCTAATCAGGTAAAAACTGATAAGGCTTTGCTAGTTTGTAGCATAGCTATGTCTATAACGTGCTGCAGAACAAAATCATGGCTTGGAATTTATAAGCAAAGTGGTCTGCAGGTCATCACAGAATTTAGAAATGTCACTCTTCCTAATACAGCATTAAAATTCAGAAGTCAGAGTAATTCACTAAAACATTCAACATTCATTAATGTTTTTCACCACCCTTCTGCATCATGTAAGACAGCCAC
>WBNQ01025772.1:0-12649 GCA_013401375.1 Spizella passerina
ACCAGATCTTAAAAACACCTTCCAGCAAGCCCTCCTTTCTTCCTAGGCTCAGCCTCACTCTGGATTTCTGTACCTCCTTGCCCCACCAGAGCTACAGGGGTATTTCTGCTCCAATGTCTGCAGCACCTCCTGCCCCTCCCTGTGCACTGACCTTGGTGTGAGAGCTGTTTCTCTCACACAGCCTCACTTCTCCCTCCGGCTGCAGCTGTGCGGTTTGGGGTTTTTTATCCCTTCTTAAATATGTTATCCCAGAGGCTCTACCATGGTCACTGACCGGCTCAGCCTTGGCCTGTGATGTGTTGCTCTTGGTTCAGGCTGGCATTGGCTCTGTCACACCTGGGGGTGAAGCTTCTTAAAACTTCTTACACAAACCCTCCCTGCATCTTCACCCACTATCAAAACCTTGCCACACTAACCCAACACACAGATGCAGCAAATAAACAGGGTTACTAAGGGAAGCAGTTTTAAAAAAATACTACAGCTAATGAAAGCTTTGTTTGTTATTTCTTTTGTCTTTGTCTGTTAGAAAAATGAATCTGAAGCATCCCTATACACACACAGAGCTTTGTTTTGCAAGGTCTTACACTGATTTAAAATAAATTCAATTACTTCTTATGTACTTAAAATATTATTTCTCATAATAGGCATGCTTTGGGTGTATGTAAAGGCAATTCCTAGTCAGACAGCTGATACTGAATAGGGGTTTTAACTTTTTTTTTCTTGGTGCCAAGTAGAAGATGTCAGTATTTTCCTCTGTTCTCTGCTGTCCTTGTTGTACTTAGATTTGCTGGAGCAAATATGGGATAAGCAAGGAAACTCAAACTGGCAACTCCTGAATCTTAATCCTGTTAATCCGTATCTTTGGCAAATCCCTTAATCTCACTGTACCTGCATTTTTTCTATTTATAACCTGGAGTTACACCTGTTGGATTGAATTAAGTAATCTTAGGACATACAAGTGCTGGCTGGATCAATAAAACTGAGAGTATTTAGCTATCTGTATCAGATCAAATTTGGCAGAATCAACGCCTTAAGGAACTTGCGCTTTATTGTTAGTGATAAACAGCTAATGTTAGACAGATGCATGTAAACTGGTAACTTCTTTCCATTGAAATAATGTAACTCTTTTTTGAATATAAAAAAAAGAGTGATTCAAACATTGTAAACATTTGAAATGTAAATACTTTAACATAAAAAAGCCTTTAATATCAGTCTTCTCTGTGCCCCCCCTCCCCCCATTCAGACTCAAAGTTTTTTCCTGTGGGAATTTTCCTGCCTTTTAACAATTCTTAGGATGATATTAAAATCAATTCTGGAGGAAGACAGGAAAGGCTTTTTGATAGACAGAACTGGATTTCAAGAGTTATATCTATTCATGTGGAAACTAACCAAACCTGCAGAGAGTAAATATGAAAGTGGCAGCTCTGTTTGTTGTGGTTTGGTTGCACAGGATTGTCACACACAATGTACAGAATCACTTTGAAATCTTTCAGACCTGGAACAGTTTCAGAAGAGTGTGAGGTGCACCATTCTTCTTAGCCCAGTTGTTAACATTTGCTCCTTTGCCTTTTCTTACTCTCATTGTGTTTGAGCATTTGGTAAATGTTTAATAAAAAACTAAGTGTTGGTCAGATACATCCAGTATTAATTTGTGGGTATTTGTATGTTTCTAACTGGTACAAACTGAACATATAAAAAAAGTAAAAATTCAGATTAGGAAAGTGTCATCATACAAGCAAATCTGTCTTCATTACCTTTTTTTTTTTGTGGGCATTTTTTATGTAACGGAGATACAGGTAGAGAAGAATTTTACTTTTTATTCACTTATGACTACTCTACAGGGCAGTGACCTCACTGTTATGTCAGTTCTAAACAATGGCTCTAAGGTATTTTTAGAAGAAGCTTTAGTCTTAAGTTAATCTAATATTTTAAGCAGCCTCAAAATGATGGGTATTTGCTTGCCAGTAAGTTAACTCACCTTAAAAATTTGTCTTTTAAGATCTTTTACAGTTACCATAGCAAAAGGAATTTACATAACTCCTGAAGTTACACAATAGTGTTCATTTTGAAACTGGAGCATGGTGGTAATTGTAGAGAAGCCTGAATCCCTAAGGAGTTAACTGTGTCATCAAACATAGTCCTCACAACCTAGGAATGTGATTGTTCAAGTTATAGCCAGAAGATATTCCAAAATCTTGTTGTCAGACTATAGTAACTTTTTGAGGAAATACAGGCAAAAATAAATAAATACAGAAAAAATTAATAAAGAATTAAATAGATTGTACCTCTGCAGAAGAGATGATTTAAAGAAAAGATCAAGAGAATTTTCTTCAAAATACTGCAGTTTTCAGTTATTGAGGTATCCAGAAGTGACTTTTCTGTTCTTCAGGAACCTTGTTCAGATCACTTTGAACTTAAAATGGTTTCAAGGTAAATGCAGATTTGACAGATCTTATTATCCTTGAGGCTTAAAGAAAAAATAGCATTTTGTTTGTCTTCTTTGATGATTTTGAGGAGAAACAAAACCAAATAAGCAAAAGTGACCACACTGAGAAAGAATTGTTAATGAAAACATCTCACGGAACATACCTTCAATTAAGCCTCTGAGACTGACTCCCATCTGCTGGTGCAATTGAAGGTGCAATGCAGAACTTCTTGGGACTTGAATACAGGCAGAGCAGCATGTAGGCTGCTAATTTTCCTGGACAAGAACGTGTTTTCCCTTTGCTAACTGGGGAATTCTCCAGATATACTCAGTACAGTGTTCTTCTATCCTTTCACTACTTGTACTGCATTTTTTAAAGCTTTTTTTTAACTCAGATCACTTTCATAATTAGATTTCTCTGAAATATTGACATTGGATTATCTCAGTGGGATGATCTGAGAATCAATTGGGTGACTTTTCACAGAATTCAATTTTGGCTTTAAGTGAACTACTTCAAATTCTACTAGAGTCAATATATTTGAAAATTGTTGCAGAATTTGTTCTCCCATTTCTGCATGTGTAACTATATAATTATTTTCCAGTTACATTAAGGTACAGGTGAGAACTGAAGGGATACTGTATTCTGCAGTTTTAGCCTGGTCTGGATGGTACCTCTACCAAATATCCTTTGGTTATCTTCTACAGTTTTAGCATGTGACTTCTATGCCTGAGAGCTCGAAGACATCTAGGGACCAATAAACATGGTGATAGTTCAATTGTTTTGTGCATGCACATTGTTGCAGACTTTAGATTCACTGAATAGACAAATTCTGATAAAACTACTGCGTGCAATCCCCTTGCTTCCAAGTAGCATTAAATGATTTGGAAAGGGCTACAAACACCATGACAGGAGCTTGCAAGGCAGCAAAAGAAAGGCAAGTTCCTTTACTGGTTTTGAAGGGGTTTCAAAGTTCCAAAGTATTTTAAATTTTTGCTTGTTGAAAAGTCCCAATTCCACAATGTTTTACCTGAGTCACAGGTGAGTTTGCAGAAGCTGCCCAGTAACGACATCGTCTGTATAGGCTTTGTCTAACATGGAGGTGATGGTGTTGCAATAGAGATGTTTTTAGGGAGTGGGATGAAGCATGATGTATTGCAGTATTTGTTAATGCAGCCATTTTTGATTAGAAGTGCATAAGCAGGTTAGGGCACGGAGGAGCACCTATTCCCTCACTGAGTGTCAAAGTGCTTACCCTTTGTTGATTAAACAGCAGAGTATCTGTGTGTGAGTTCAAACGTCTGAAAAACTGGCAGCTGGGTTTTCTCCACATAAAATTGCAAGCATTCTTCTCCAATCATACTATCCTCCTGTGCATTCTCTCTCATTTGCTTCAGTCCCTCCCTGAAATCTTCTGTTTTGAGGGCAGAGTCTGCCAAAGATGGATTGGCAAGAAAAGCAAATTCTCCCTCTGAAGATCTGGTGTCATTCATTAGTATGTGAGAAGGGTGATTGTAAATAAACAACAAATTATTTTGAGTTCTGTGTAGTATTAATTCTAGTAATGTATACAAGGACATGCAGCTGACTGGATAAGGTAGAGATGCCATTAATGTTTAGAAAAAACTTATTCCTGAACCCAGTTAAATGCTTGACACTTTATCCCAGAAACCTTATTGTAACAAGAACAACTGACACTATCCTTATCTTAGCATTACCTCTAGTGTCCTTGATTTTGTTCAGTTGATCTTAGCAGATGAAAGAGAGCCAAGAAAGTACGTGTGTGTCCTGTAGAGTTGTCCAGTATTCAGTTAAGTGTTGTTGTTGGTAATGCATGTTATGATCCCACACTGTATCTTAAATATAAATAAAGGAAATACACAGAACTGTATGTTCCACCCCACAGTGCAAATGGATTGCCCAGGAATACTTGCAAGTTGAAACCTGCTCTTTAGAAATTCATTCATTACCTTGGAAGCAATATATTTTTATTTCTTTACAATCATTTTTTAAAATGGCTTTAAAACCAAACCACCATGCTTCATGTGGCTATGAAACATTTATAGTTGGTGTATTCTACTTTGCACTGGGAAAAGGCTCAGCATTTAAGATATCCTAGTGATTCAGTTTCTTGTGGTAAGAGCTAGACAGGAAAAAGGGACCTATTGTGGTCATATGCCTAAGATAAATTGGAAACTGAAGATGTTGTCTTCTCAGAATTGAATGCATCTGAGACTTTACTAATGCCTTAATTAAATCTGCAGTACCATGTCAGCATAACCTGATCTAATTGCTGGCTAGTGAGGTACTGCCTTCTTGCATCCTTCTCATGGCAGCTCCAGCACTTGTTCCATCTTGTGCTGATCTGTCTCAGCATGCTAAATTGGCAGCAAATTATTCAGTACTTCTGCTGCTTGAGTTAGTTTTCTCCCAGCACGGCACATTGAAATGTGCCAGTGCAAGGTCACAGAGAGGTGGAATGCCGAGTGTGGTACTCTGCACCCATGGCTGAACTCAAACTGCCAGCAGTTCCTGAGTGCAAAAATCCCGTCATTGTCAAACCTGACCTTAAAATTCAGGCCATATTGCTTTGTATTGGTATTTAGCCTAGTCTAATTAGGTAATGTACTGAATATATTAATATTTTGCTTTTAAACCTCCTTTAGAGGGTAATACACTTGTTGCGTTTATAGCCAGAAAGTGCCATTAGGCCGTGAAGTTTGACCTGTATAGCACATCATTAAACTTCACTTAGTAACACCAGTATTGAGCCAAAACACTTTTGTCTGACTGAAAAATAATTTGCATATCTTCCAGAAGGGCATTCAGGTTTGATTAAGTCATGTGAGCCTGAAGGGGCCGAAGGGCCCCTGGGAAAAATAGCAGGAGGAAGCAGTCAGCTGCCGGTGCTGCCAGAGCAATTAGGCTGGCCTGCAGCCCGGTCCCCATGAAGTACTGGGTTTTCATGGGAAGGAGGGCTGCTGCAAACTGCCTGCTCTCAGACACCTTCCTCGGGAAGGCTGAGCCATGTGTAGTTGTTCTGCAGGTAAGCAGTAGGATGGCCCTTGTGCACACTCCACGCTGCTGCTGCTGAGAGGAAGTTGCTTGTGAAGATAGGAGGGCCAGGTGAGAAATTGTCCTGACAGGAGGAAGATTGTTTATTGGTAACTTGTGTGTTTTGTTGGAGGTCAGAATTTATTGGGACTTATTTGATTTTGAACTGAAACATCTCTTTGGGTGCCTGTAAAATCACATTCCTGAGTACACTACTGCAATCTCAACTTGTGGCAGTCTTTAATAGTGTGATTATCTTCACCTGATTTTTTTTTCTTTTTTTTTACTTTATGAAAATTACGGGGTTTTAAGTGTTTCAATCATATGTTAAAGTCAAATCCTTATTCTTGCTTTTGACAAGCTAAGTAAATTATCATCTTGAGCCTCTCTCTGTGAGGCATGTTTTGTAAGCACGTGATCATTCCCACAGCGCTTCTCATTCCTTTTCAATTCAACCATCATTCCAGATTGGTCAAGTACTGGTAACTGAGCCTCTCTACTTGACATTGCTGTGTTTACTCATCTCAGGACCATATTATTCTCCTAATTGCACTTTTCTGAGCATTTCTGGTGACCACCTTTTTCACCTGTCTTTGTTGTAACTATGTATGCAAGTGGACCCTTCTGCATTCTTTGCTTCTGGATAGAGTGTTTCATGTATGAGGCTTAAGCTACATGTGAGCCGACTATGCCCATGAGGTTTCACCGTGTTACTACTCACTCCTTTAAAATTTTTAGTTTCCTCAGTGTGTATATGGCTCACAAATGTTACACTTAATTCTTTTTCTCTTCTAGGCCATTACTTGAAAAACTGCTTTAAAATGTGGAACTGAGGAGGTATTCTTGGGGATCCCAAGAGAAATACATCTCCTCATCCTTATTTTGAGATGCAACAGTTAATGTAGTTAGCTTTTGAGTAATTCAAAATTTTTAATCACAGTGTTGTTTGTATGAAGGGTAATATCTCAGAAAACCTACCTGGTTTTTGATGCCTTTTTATACCTACACTTGTGTTCCCTTTGAAAAGATTGTTTAATTCACCAAGACACTTTTCTTCATGTTTCATAGCTATGAGTTATTTACTGATAAAATGCAGTATTTCCTGTTTGAATACTTTGTTTGGAAGTGCTATCAGGGTGGCCATGGTCCAGATGCCCAGGTTATCTCAACTGGTACTACTGCCACTACTGGTGGCAGTACTTTTAAGTGTTATTTTGATCCTATCTTTGCTGTCATCAGTACACTGTGTGCTCTTGTTGAGTAGACCCTTCACTCAGAGTAAGCCCCTGTCTGAGAATTTTTAAGTGCTGAAGTGACTTCAGCTTTTTTTCAGTCCTTCAGTCCTGTAAAATTTCCCAAGTGTTTCAGGCTTTGAAAATCACTTCTCAGTAGTGCTGAGAGCTTGTCAGCCAACCCTCTTGAAAATTCTCACAGAAATTATGAACATCTGCTTTTAATTTTTTAATATGTTAAGTACCACTCCAATACTGACATCCTCACAAATTATCATTGGAATGGAAAATGTTTTGGATTTTGCAGAAAAAGAAGGATGATATGTATCAGATTAAATACACTACATGCTTTTTCTGAACACTACTTTTTCCCCCATGTAGCAAAATGTCAAGAGGACTATCATTACTACAGTTTTCTCCTGATATGCATATCATTATCTTTCTCTTTTCTCCCTGATTTTTTTTTTACCAGCTTCATTTTGTTTCTCTTCCCAGTTTTCTGCAAATTCCTGGCTTTTCAGTATTATTTGCTGCTGTCAGATGCTTTTTTTTACATTGTTTTATTTATTTTTATACTGCTTAGGAATCTATGAAAGATTTATGCTAATAGTAGATGAATTTTACTTGACTCTTCCACTTGAAATATATCATAAAAGTATTTAAAATATTGTCAATGTTTGGCAGAGAACTTAATCTCTTCTGCTATCTGAATTTCATCTTGGGTAGGCTGTGCACCTTTTGGAAAGGAACATATCACAGAATATGCTGAGCTGGAAGGGACCCAGAGGGATCGCTGAGTCCAAATCCTGGCCCTGCACAGGATCAGCCCCAAGAGTCACACCCTGTGCCTGAACACCTCTAGAACTCTGTCAGGCAGGTGCTGTGACCACTTCCCTGGGAGCCTGTTCCACTGCCCAGCCACCCTCTGGGCGAAGAACCTTTTCCAAATATCCAACCTAAACCTCCCCTGACAAAACTTTAGGCCATTCTCATGGATCTTGTCTCTGGTCAGCACAGAGAAGAGATCAGTGCCTGCTCCTCCTCTTCCCCTTCCAAGGAAATGTGTGATATTTCATCCAAGTAAAGTATAATACAAAAATGTGTCAATAAATATGTTTGGCAGCACTGTGACAATGAAATTGGTATGAAGTATGCAAGAATGATAAGTGTTATGAAGTAACTAAGAGAAAATCTGTAATAGCATAATGCTTCAAAATAGTGTTTGCATAATGGAGGAAGTGTTGATATAATTTATACAGACTTGAGGTAGTTTTCTGCACATTCCTGATTTTAGCATTTTTTTACATTTACAATGTTGTATTACTGTCATGTCTTTCAAGAGCTTTTCCTTGAGTTTCTGTTTTTGGTTTTTTGAGATAAACAAAACTGAAATTACATTACTGAAATAATTGATGAATACTAACAGCCTTCTTACTCCATGTGCTGCCATGTATTCCATGTGCTGAACAAATTCCATAGCAGGTGTTTCTTCTTTGTTCATTTTACAACTTGTGCATAAAATCAGGTAACAGCTTGGACAAATTCTATTGTTCTATTCTTTGCATGACTTCCAAAAGGAGTAAATAGGGAAAAAATACACCTGAAGGAGTAAATAGGGAAAAAATTCCGTTTCAGATATAGGAATTTGTAACATAAGATCAAAAATTCAGTGCTTAGGCAATGCCATAAAGTTTCTAAAAAGTTTATTTTCTATAAATGGATTTATCTCTGTTCATCCTTATTCTGTTGAGTGGAAGGAGAGATTCTTTTAAACTGTGGAGATCCAAAAGCAGGTTTTTCAGTTTACTCAAGTTAGAGTGGTTTGCTCTAATGATGTTTGCCATTTAAAAAGCTGAATAATAAGTCTTCTAAATGATAGAAGCTGACAGCAAAGGCAAAATAAGCCTTATGTTGGCATGTCAGTTCAACTGTGGGTGGATTTTCAGAATTTTGAACTCTTTAGCTATTAATAACCCACTCTGCAGAGAAATCTAATCTGGTAATTTCAAAATTAATTATCACACTTTCAACCACCTGATAGTTATGAGTAACTCTTGAAAAAAATCCACTCAAACCAACAAACTCCAAAACTTCAAAAGAGTATGTGCTCCCATTACTAGTAAAGAAAATTGACTTGTCTGGAATACCTTAAGGCAAACATGGCACTTTTGAAGAAGATGCACCTTTCCAAGTCAAATACATAAACGCATAAGAGGGGGTGGAACTAGCTGCACTAATGACTTTATTGCCCAGAGCAAGGGATGTTCCAGTGTTCTTTAATAAAATGCAGTCTCTGATGCTACAACATAGAGGCTCATACACCATTGCTGAGTGCTAAAGTGACTGGTTAACGATTCATTTGTCCTTAATTAAATGACCTTAAATTTCTTCACACGGTGGCTACTGGAAGATATAATTGAAGGCACCTGACACTTATTCACTAACTTTAGTTCAAGATTTTACTCTTGTAAGAGATTCTTCAGTAGATAAATTCAGAATGATTTATCCCTTTAATGCTCTAGCTTTAATAACCATAAGCTATTTCCTTAATGATTTAGAATTGTGTGATGCAGGAGATAGTTAAGCTTACTCTCCAGGAGATTAATTTCCTGCTTTTGCACTGGCACTGACTTCTTTTTTTTAACAGGAATATTATGGATTTCAGTAATGTTTTCTAATTGCAGCTACTATAATTTATAAAGCATTGTCTGTCACTCTCTTGTGTGCTTTGGAGGCCAGGACATTTTGTGGATTGCATTCTGAGGAAGGTGATGCTTTGCTTTCAGACTGTGGAGAAAAGAGTTTGCCTGGGAGTCCTGTGGCCAGCTGTGCTGCCAGGTGACTTGCAAGGAAACTGCTTCTGCCGAGGAAGACAACCAAGCCTGTGGCCAGATAAGGACTGTTAGGTTGGCACTGGTGAGAGAAGGAGTACTCCTTGTCTTCCTCTCTACTGACTTTCTTCCTTTCTTTGTGGAGGTGCAGTTGGTTGTGTGGTGAAGACAGCACAGAACTGATCCAAACTAAAAATAGCCTGTAAAAAAGAAATTTCTTTTCAGTTTCATTAGTATTTGTCCTGTTTGTAATGAGGCTGTATAGGGGGCTGTGCTGGAATAATGGAGAAAGTGGGAATGAAATGTGAGGGAGAATAAGACTTCCCTTTGCAGTAGAAGACCTTGTATAAAATCTATGTTTATATTACAGCTTTGCCTGATGGTGTTACAAAAGGCCTGCTAGGCCAGACCTGCTCTTAACACTATCAAACTTTTCTTCCTCAGAAAACAATTTATATATAACTTCAGATCTCTTGTTTACAATTGTAGCATAAGCCATCAACAGCTTGTTGAATTTGTCTTGTCTGGCTTTAACTGCATGTGGAAGAGTGGGAGCCAAAGCACAAAGATGACTTGTTTATTGGCTCACATAACATTTTACTGAAAACATCCTGCTTGCAGGTATTTCTAGTGTTTTCCTGAACTTTCCATTTAAAAAATATTATGGATGCTTACATGACAGATATACAGATATTAAATCCTCTATGGATAGGTCCTCACATTTTTTCACTTTATTGTTCTTCTGTTCATCCCAAAGTTGACAGAATATTTTTTTCTATTTTTTCCAAAAGCCCACTGGTACTACAGCCAATGAAGTAGCTTTATTCTTTTTCTTAAGTCTCTGATGTATGTTTATAATTTGCTCTACATACAGAGAAGAGTTTGAACAAAACTATGCATGTTTTACTCAGACCATAGATGTAATGAAGTTGCTTTGACAAGCAACTTTAATATATCTCTACCCTTCTCAAACTGTGAAAAAGGCTTTAGGGGAACCAAGAATGTTTGCCAAAACTGCTTAGCCAAATGCCTAAACATATCCTCCAACCACACTCATAGTGTTTGAGCACAGCAGACTCAGACTGAGTCAGACTGACAGTGTTTCTAGAATAATTCTGTTTCAGATGTTAAAATTAGTGGATGGATTATGAAAGCACCTCTGCTGACTGCAAGTACATTAGAATAACAGAGCAAAACACACCACTGCAGACAGTCAGGAGACTAACATTAATCAAAGTGTTCACCTGTATTTGGTATTGAAGCTTCCCAAAACAAACAAAACCAGTGAAAACAATGTTCAGGCTATTACCAGTGGTTCCTTAGTCTTGACAGTACCAGCTCAATTCAGAGCTGGTTAGCCTGAGGATTCTCTCTCTTTACTAAGTAGTGCTATCTCTAGCACTCATCTTCTGAGCATATCCACTTGCATTAAAGTGCCTTCGTGTGGCAATACTTGAAAGCCCTTCTTCAGAATTTGTTGTGCCCTGTGTTTTAACTGAGCAGTTTATATTAAAACCATTTCTGCTTCCCTTGCCTATTCTCTTCTTCCCCTCTTCTCTACCCTTCTTTTTCCTGAGCGACTGTAGGGTGAGAAAAGAAGCAGTTTTGCATTTCAGTACGCTTAATGTAGCCAAGAGGTTTGTTCATTGCCACTTTGTACTTTCAGGCAAACGAGAAAATTTAGATTAATAGGTTGTTTATTCTTTTGCGTGTTCCTCAAATCAAAGACACTGGATTGCATTATTAAAGCAGTTTTGTGTGGCAGGCTTGGAACTGTCCTCACTGAGCTGTACATGAAGAAAAACTATTGCTTTTCATCCCCCACTCATTATGCAGATTGGCACAGGGACACGGTTAAATGTGGTATCATGTACTATCACTTAAAGACCTTCCTTCTGTACAGCTAATGTTGCGCTCCAATTTCACAGGATGATCTGTCTTGGAACAGACAAGGAAAACCCTAGAAATAGAAACACATATGTCCTTAAATGTTAAAAATTTAAATACTAACCAGTTTAATACACAGAGGTTTTTCCAGAACACTAGTGACTGTCTGCGTTGCTGTGCTTTTAAATCTCTTAATTGATGATTCAGTTCATTTGTTTCTCATCCCTTCAGTTAGCAATAATGCTTAATTTGAGCTTTAGCAATAATCTACCCAGCCAAATTAATGAAGAAAATTTTCAGTATTTTGAGTCCAGAACCATAACAGAAGGATCTAGCTAGTGTTGGATAGCTGACTTAAATGCATGACCCTGTCCTCTGGATGTTCTATACTGAACAGGCAGTCATGTAGCTCTGGGTCTCTGAATACATTAGGTACTCTAATTCCTTTTTCATTCTGTGACAGCAGAATCTCTCCTGACCCAAGGCCTTCTGCTTTCAAAGTCAAAAGTCTGGGGGACATAATTTAAGAGTAGAGGAGGCAATTGTGCCTGTCTTAAGTAAATAGGAGGAAACAAGTTTCTTTGCCTTATTGTTCTACTTAAGCTCTAGCTCATGTTCAGAGCAAGAAAGCACTACATTCATCATCTTATGAAATGGCAAGGCTTCTGCTGTGTGCAACACACCAGTATGGCTGGGTGCACAGTGGGAAATAAGCAGTGTCACGGTTACCAGACTGGCTGAACCTCTGAGCTTTCCTTGTGTAATATCAGGTATTCTTCAGTGTCAGACCTGATGCAGGATGAAGCAATTATGATTTTTGTTATTGTCTGCTGCATTCCTGATTCTGCAGTCCCTTTTCCTAAATTAGAATCCTTTAGTTGGTGTGATTGAAATGTACATTCTCTCTGAGATACCAGTGCTAGTATCTCCAAGTCTCCCTAGAGAAAATTGTTGAAAGCAAATGTTATGTAGGCTTGTTTATAAGGTATACTGTCATCTTCCATCTGAGGATCATGTAGAATTTCTCCAGTCACTTTCTGATTTCACTTTGCTATGTTAGTTTATATTTGTATCACAGATCACTGGGTTTTCCTTGTCAGGTAACCATTTTCTTTCTCCAAGGGATTTCTAGCTTTCTGGGAGTTGAGAGTGCCAGTACTTTGTTTTCTAGGGTTTGGTCTTTTTGTTTTCAGTCTCTGCATGGAAGAGTGATGTGGCTTTT
>WBNQ01025776.1:0-17475 GCA_013401375.1 Spizella passerina
AACCTCCTCCAAAAGAAGTGAAACAAACTCTCCTCCCCCAGTTTGGAGGAGAAACATCCAAAGAATCGAAGAAGGAAGAGCCAGGCACAGGGGCAGCAAGATGGTCACCAATCCTTCTTCTCCAGGTGGATTCTAGGCAGCACCACGCTCACCTGTGATGAGCTGCCTCATCACAAATGGGTGCTTACAACTCCACGAGGTTGCTCCAGATCAATCCAGAACAGAAGGGTCACACAGTAAATTAAAAGTTCTTTGCCAAAATCCCACAAGGGCCCACCAGACAACAGCAACACAAAGGCACCGTTTGCCTGTCACATCTCTTTTGAAAGGCAAATACTCAGAGAGAGAAGGGAGAGAAAGGGAGTGATTAATGCTGCTGCTAATCTTGGAGTGTCCACAACGATGGGTCTGCTGGGTTTTTAACAAGGACAGAGTGTAAGTACTACCAGCCCCAGATGGCCAGTGGTCCTTGAGGGCTGGGACCAACCTGGAATGAAAGGCCAACTCACACAGCCAGGAAGAAGCTGCTCACCCATAGCCATGTGGCCAACTCCTGCATCCCTGTGCATCAGCACAGCTCCCTGGGGAAAGAAGCTGTTTCCCAGCCTGATGTGTGGGAGGCTGCAAAGGTTTGGGTTTCCCACCAAATACTCAACACCTACAAAAATCCTGGAGCACAACTGTGGAGAAGACACACTGCTCTCACACTTTCCTCAAGTTTAACATTTGTACTTTAAAATTCTTCATCTCACTTATCCCATCACACCTTCACAGGAAAATACCTCTCACTGCTCTGGTGACTATGGCAGGAGAAGATCCCCAGAAATATAAGTAGGAGAAAAACCCCACAGATGCAGCAGGAGAAGACCCCCAGACACGTCATCCATCACTGCCAGGAAGGATTGCCCAGGTGGTCCCTGGGGCTCTGCTCAGCTCTCCCAGCATCCCAGCCCAGCATCCCAGGCATCCTGCTGCAGGCTGGGGACCCCCGTGCCCCCTGCTCGCCCAGGGCACTCGCACACATGTTCGCACACGCCGGCACGGAGCGGGAGGGGAAGCCGGGCTGCAGGAATAACACAGGCACACAAACAAAAGAGCACAAGCCATTAATCTGGGTGAACCAGAGGAAATGAAATCATTATGTCTGCAGCTACAACATCCCGAGGAACAAATTTCCTGCCTGGATAATAAATGGATTCTTTTGTTTCACATTGGCCCCAACCACGTGACTCTCTTGGCCTATTCCTCATCCAAAACATCTTGCTGTATAAATACCCAGACGGGTTTGAATTTCAGCTGCTAAAAATATGCTTTAATTATAATAATATATAATAATAATAATAACAACAACAAAAAAAATCTGGATCTACAGGCTCCCCTCGCCTCCTAAACAACCTCTGAAGACTTTCCAGCAGGCAGGCAAGCAAACAAAAAGTCCCAAATTGCCAAAAAAAAGCTGAACAGTACAAATGCAGCCTTTAAAAAATGACTGAGGCACCTGAAAGCAGCTCCAGGTTAATGCTTGCAATAAATAATCCCTGCCAGAAAGAAAAATGATGGGTGCACGAAGATTTGAAGCACGATGGCCCAGAAGTATCTGCTAAGCTCCTCCCAGCAGCGGGACGGGACCAAAGCCACAAGGCACATCAATGACAGCTCCAACTTTGGGGCTGTGCAGCTTTTCTTCTGAGCCAGGTTTTCTTCTGGTGGCTCACTAGGGCTTGGGATTTATCCATTGCATGGATGGGGGGAATGCAAGATCTGGCCTCCTCTGGCTTGGCAAGGTGCTCCTCAGCTGCAGGAGTCTCCAGGGATGCAGACCTTGAAGAGAGCTGTGTGAATGACTGGTTCCAACTGTTCTTTTAATCTGCAACTCCATCGCATCACTCACTTAAAACCACTTTTGCATGTAATTGCATATTTTGCTTCTGCTTTCAGCTTCTTTTTGCTCGCCTTCCCAGCTTCACCAACACATTGCAAGCACTGCAACAAGTTTCAAAACAAGAAGCGGTTTTGAAGCCAAACATCAAAGCGCCTTGGTCTTGCACAAAGTCTAAATTGCTTGGATGTTAAAGAGAGACCTCCACACAGGGAAACAAGCTCAAAAATTCCCTCCAGCTAACAGGCAGCCATGGAAAGAAGATCCAATCAAGCCCACCACACTCACCCACAGCTCTTACTTGGGGTTGGACTTGTTCTCCATCACCCCAAACATCCCAGCACCCAATGACATCTCTTAAATTACACACACACACAGAGGAAACCTCTGGTGCATCACACCAGCAGAACCTCAATTTTGTTTTCCTTTTAGGATCATCTTTAATTCCAATTATATTTTGGATGCTGGGGAAAGCATACAAGAACAGTTGCTGCCTCATTTTTGTTGCTTATCGCCGCTGTTACTTCAAGGAAGGGGAGGAGGAGAAAACAAGAAAGGGGAAAAAAAAACCCCAGTCCTTGGAAACTAAATATTTACACACCCACATAAGCTAATCCCAGCAGATCCAAGGGTGGGAAGCCTATTTAAAAAACATCCCTAATTACTTTCCCATTTTAAAGGGAATAATCTGGCCATTAGCTCCAATGCTTTACTTAAGTAATCACTTATTTTTCAAGAGGAATAATCTGCTGGTGTTTGCACAGACAGGACAGGGGACTGAGAAACCATTTTTATATCCTTTCCTCAGGTACAGCTGCTAAGAGCCCGGTGACACGGAGGGGCTGATGGAACTGAGGGCAGTCAGGAACTCAACACGTGCCACCCTAGCTAGGGAGGCCACCCCTGGAACACGGACAGAGCCACCTCATGCCCTGACACCTTGCTGGTCCCTGCATTGCACCACAAGGAAACTGTTGAGAAAAGGGGGGATTCTCAGGGCAAAATGGGAAAGAAAAATGGGAACAGACACCAAACACCTCAAAAGGCCGTCAGCCCCCTCATTACGATGCTCTGGCAAATGCCCCCATCCCTCCCAGCAGGGCGAGGAGCAGGGAAACACAGCAGGTTGATACTGCAAAACACTGATTTATCAAGAGCATATTTCAGTCCCTTTTTCCTGATATATTAACAAAACATTCTCTTATCAGAAAATAAAGTGGTTTCTGCTGGGAAAAAAATGTCAGCAATCCAGACATAGGGATATATTGAAGGATTCCTAACAGCAAAGCAAAGAGCAGCAATTTGCTAATTGGCTGCTGAAGGAAAGGGCTGGAACCCTGAGGATGGGCAGAGGTTTGATTATAAGACACGCACGGTGGATCATTTAGAAAGATAAAACCGCGCTCGCTCTGCCGCAGCCAGCTATTAAAAGTGGAGAATGTTATTTCAGGTAATAAAGAGCAGGACCTGAGGACCAGCCTGGGAATTCAAATTTACAACTTGTATCAAATTCATCTGCTGTAAAACTCCACCTAGTTTATAAGTTTCTCACCAACTTCATAAAACATGTTTTATTATTATTGTTTTCTGACTCTCCTGCCTTAATAAAATTCCTCTCCCAGCCTGTGTGGGTGTTGCATTATAAACATTTGCACTTTGATTCATTCAAGACTGCAGAAAGCTTTCAAGGTAACCTATTAGGAATACTTTAAATGGTTCAAAGACATCCCAGTTTCCCCTGAATGCTGCAAAGCTTTAAAGAACAAAATAAAAACGTGCCTTGCTACAAACCACCTCCAAAAATCTACTGGGCTGGTGACTCAGGAGATGGGAGTGACCACACAGGTCAGAGAGGAGGGGTCCAGAGTGGGAAAACACACGAGTTATCAGGGCACAGGCTAAGGTGGGCGCTCACCCATAACTCCCCAGGCCCCCTCACCAGGAAGCTGCAGAGACTTGTTAACAAAAGATTCTCCTGGGGATGATGTGAGTGCATCCCACTGGCAGGAGGCAGGCAGACCACTTCTGGGGATGCTGCTGAGTGGTTCCCACTGGTGGGAGGCAGCTGGACTGTTTTTAGGGATGCTGCCAAGTGGTTCTCACTGGTGGGAGGTAGCCAGACCATCTTCCCACAAGTTAAGGAGCCAACCGTGCCAAGGCAGGGATTTCCTCAGCCCTGATCAGCACTGGCACACAAAGCAGGGCTGGAGGGAGCACCCTTCTCCAAGCAGCCCTTTTCTCCTGCCTCAGCCACAGCCCAGCGAAGTCAAGGAGCAGCTTTCCATGGCTTTGAGCAGGCTCTGAGCAGCCTCCCTCCCGTGGGCACGCAGCAGTGCCGCCAGCACAGCAATAACCCACGCACGGCACGAGAATAAAAGCTGCGCTTTAGAGGGATACTGAACACAATGAGCTCGTGCCCTGAGAGCTCCCATCGGCCAGCAGCCACCTCCTCTCCTCCACCAAGCTGGCTGCAGCATCCAGGGGTCAGGGGGACGCAGCCAGCCCATGGACAGAGCTCGGGAGGGCTCTGCCTGAGCTGGGTGCAAAGAAAAAGGCACTGATGCCTTTAATTCCTGCACAGCTGCTGCTTTTCTCTGCTTGACTGAGCAAGAGGGAGGTTACCTGGCACAATGCACACGGCTGAAGGAGCCACACACCCCTCCCCAGGAAACACAGTACAGAACTGATCCCCCTTTATTTCATTTCACCAGAAATTACCACTTTACAGTCCATCTCTGGTCACAATAACCTCATTGTATGTGACTTCCCAGCGCCTCTGTTTAGAGTCTGATGGCCTCAAACATCTTAGACCTCCACCAGCAATTTCAGCTTAAGAAGCAAAGCACAGGCAGCAAAGGCCAGGAGATTCACCCACTTGTGTGGAGCTTCAGGAGAGCTTCAGCCAAACTCCACAGGCTGGGGAAGAGCTCTGTGCTCCGGGTTCACTTGCAGCCAGGTCATGCCCATAATTTCCAGGACTAATAAAAACTGCTTTAAAAATAATCACAGCAGAAGAGCAGGGATGGAGTGGCCACATGGTGAGGGCAAACACACCTACAGAGCAGCCTCTCCAGCTCCATGGGCACATCATGGGAGGGAAAGGTCCTGGACTAGTCAAAACCATTACAAGAAGCACTTCTGACAGTACAATTGTGACAATTTTGTTACTTCCAAACACATTTGTTTCAAATGAAAAGCAAAGCCAGCATCAAACAGAGCACTGCAAGAGCATCCCACTTGTGCTCTCTCCCTACATGCCCATCCTGTTCCTTGGGCATTTGGAAAGAAGAAGCTACAGATCTTTGGTGAAAGCACCAAGGTCAGCCCCAGAGTGCCTCCAGCACATCAGGCTGTCTCCCTCTCAGTTTCCCCCATTCAGAGGGCAGGGAATGCCCAGAGCAGCCCCCCACAGCCAGCCCCATTCTCCTCCTGCCCCCTGAGGGCACTGTTTCCCTTTCAACTCTTCTGCTGAGTTCCCGGTTTTCCGGGGGAAGATGTAATTCACATCCCTCTGCCTGTTCCACAGTGATTTAATGTCTTTTGAGCAAAATGCAATTATCCTCATATCAACAGGGCCCTAGTGAGGATGATAATGAGGCGGCTCCAGCCCCGCAGCTACGGAAGTGGCTGAAGCCAGCAGAGGCCTCCAGTAATCAAAGGCCCATCCCTGGCCTCTGATTGCTGAAAAAGAAATGAAAAACCTCCATAAAACTTCAAACACGGCCCTTCCCTGCTCCATCTCTCCACCCTTGGTGTGGTTTTAGCAGCAGGCGACAAGTGACCAACAGCAGCTCTGGGAACCCCCAGGTTCATGACATCCAACTGCATTTTGGGTGTCACCCACCAGGTCACCCACGACAGAGAGGGAGCACACGGGGGCATCAACCTGCTGCTCAAAGCAGCCCTGTTTGCCCAGGTTTGCGGGCTCAAGAAGCAGCCCCCACCCTGAATTGAAGGTGACTTGCACAGGACACACAAGTAAAGGTATCCCCCTGCTCTGTGGTACTCACATGCCCTCTGAACAGAGAAAAGCAGAGAAAAGAATGAGCAAAACAATCCTTATTTGCTGCTCCTGTGTTTTTGAACACGTGGAATGTATTGGAAGATTATTTACCTGAAGGGATTGCTTGATTGGATTCTGGTGGACATTGTTTATGTTAATTAGCCTATCGGGTCCAAGCTGCATCGACTTTCTTCAGTTTAGCATAGCTCTTACTCATGTAATACAGCATAAAATAGTTATAATATAGTATAATAAAGTAATTAATTAGCCTTCTGATATCATGGAGTTCTGCACATCATTCTTCCCAGACTTTGGGGTCACCCTATTGTAAATACAATACTGCTCTGCCCTGCAAACAGGAGGAAAATGGAGAAAGGGAGGGAAAGATGTGGGTGTGCAACAGGTCTTGGGCTTTGCAGGACTTCAGAGGCTTCCTGGGAGACAGCAGAGCCAGGAGAAGGGAGCATCCAGTGGGCTAAGCTGCTCATCCTCTCATAAAAATAATATATAGTCAGGCAAAGACACCAAAACCTGGCTGTGCTTGGAGCAATCCAAGGAAAATGCTGGCTGGGTTTGAATTATCCAAAGCTGGGTTCCCAGTTGCTGCTGGGATGTGGCACATTGGGTACCCGTGCATTGGAGAGGCAGGTGGGATGAGGGAAGGGGTTTTGAGGAGAGAGTATCATAAAACAATCCTTTGAAGTTGTGATGAAACCCCACTAAGGATGGCAGGAAACAGCCTGGAAGTGAGGATTTCGACAGCCCCTTGCCTATTCCCACCCTCCACTTGAACTCATTGCATAACAAAATAAAGCTTCATCAGCTCCAACCACCAGTCAACCCTGACTGGATGCCTCCCCAGATAATAAACATTTTTTTCACTAATTAATGAGCACATACCTGAGGCTCCATTAATGCCTAATTACTTGGCCTGGATATTTCAAAATTTTAAATAAATAAATAAATGAAATCCTAGAATCCCAGAATGATTTCTGTTGGGAGAGGCCTTAAAGATCATCTTGTTCCAACCCCTTGCTATGGGCAGAGACAACTTCCACTAGATTTTAATAATAACCTAAATAACTTTAATACTGTTAAAAATCACCAAGATTAACTTAATACCATTTTTTTTCTCCCCCCATCCAGAAAGGACTCATTCTGCTTATTAAGGGGAATGTCTGAGAAGACAAAAAAAGCAAATTAACACTCATCAATTAACTAAAACCAATCTTAATCCTCACCTTCTCCAAACAACTGCTTGCCGTGACCATCCATTGTGACATACGTGCACAATATGGAGATGTCCACCAAGGGATGTTCTGGGACTCCCTTCCTCCCAGCCAAGAGCATCCCTGGTTTAAGTTGGAAGAAGTGAGGCTGAAGGACACTCATCTTCCTTGTCCAGGGCTCAGCACAAGCCCCTTCCCCTTTGAACTGTTGCCTCTGTGATTTTTCACTGCGGGGCTCCCAGCAGGAACTTATTAAAGCCAGACCAAAGCACGTCTTGCTTTAATAGTAATTAGGTCACCCTGGGTTGTGGGCTTAGCAGGCAAAACTATAATTATTTAGAAACATCAAGTTTAAATGCCAAAGAATCTTAATGGAGCTGAGCTAATTAACCAATTTCAACTAAGTAACTGATTAGCTTAAAAAGAAAAAAAAGATAAATCAATGATCATAGACAACAACATTTTCCTTTAACAGCCTTTCTTGCAGCAATTCTCAATTGCACAAACTGAGCCCAACAACCCCTGCTAACCAAATATTATTGTAATTAAATATTCAACAGAAAGCCTCTTCAATTATTCAAAAGACTGATAACACTTGGGTTATAATTGGGGTGGTGGGAGAGGTTTCCAGAAGCAGGGATTGCGTGCACCACCCAGCTCCGGTGGCTGACGCAAACCCAGGGCTCGTGGCATCAGCACAGGGCACCCCTCCTGTGCCTGGAACCAACCTGGGGGCAGAAATGTGAGCAAACAGACCAGATGGTGCACAGGCTTTCTGCATTCCTGTTATTAGAGCAGAAATTTAGGGGACTAATGGCCAGTTTCCAGGTTTCACACCGTTTTCCAGTGGTAGCGTTATTCCCCTGACAGAGGGCTGGGATGAAAAGCAGGCCCTGGTGTATCATTATAATTCACTAAGCAGCATTACCATAGGAAATTACAAATTAGCTTTTCAGCAAAGGATATGGACGTATTTAGATTAGCCATAGAGAAACTACAGAACCTTCCAGCCCATTCATCAAAGCTCTTGCAGCTCCAACTTTCAGGGAAATGAAACAATAATAAATATTGAGCAGGGAAAGTTAATCTCCCCTGAATGCACTTCAATAATTCAAAAGTTGTGAGAAATAAATAAATAGAGCACAGATCCTTTTATGCCTACAAAACACGTGTCCTGTTTTTCTCACTATTTCTCATGATGTGACTTGGTGGGAAAATGGATGGTGACCAAAATAAAAGAGTTCCAAAAACTCAGCTGTGGCTGCGAGCAACACTTACAGGGAATGAGGGAGCCCATCCACACTTGCCACTTATCTGGAAAGCCATGGAGCTGATTTGGGCAAGAGTTTGCTCCCATTGTCCCTAAAGAAAAGGCTGTGCTGCCTCTACCTGCTGTGTGTCCGTTCCCTTCCCTGCACACTCCCAGGCAGCCTCTCAAGCTGCTCATTTTTGGAATGTCTGTGGGTTCACCCCTAAAAGCTGAACAATGCAATAACCAGCTCAGGGTCCAGGGGCCACCCAAGGTCCCAGCTCTTTCCTGACACTACTCTGCCATCACTCCATCCTTTTCCACACCCTTCTGCTCTCACACCAACCTGGGACCTCTGTAAGCAGCATTCACTCCAACCTTCCACCATTCCAGAAGGAGATTCCTTCCCAAATTGCCACCCAGCCAACATCCAACCTTAACATTTGCCTTGCCCAGGTATTGATGCATGCATCAACCCTTGAGAGCTCTGTTTGCAGCAGAACAAGGTCAAATTGAAATGTGCTTTCAAATCTTAAGGAATACTTGGGGAAAGCATTCCATCACACAACCCCAAGTATTTACCCAGACTTGCTGTGCTGTTAAATGGCTCCTCACACCAACACTGTCTGTTTAGAGGGAACAAAGCACCACGGTTTGGGGTTCCTGCAGGAAGCCCTTTCCATGTGTGCTGAGCTCGGGGTACCCCAGCTGGGAGAGGTAGAAAAGGCCCCTGGAGCTGGCTGGACTCAGCCAGTGCAGGGCACACACACCAGAGGAGCCTCAGCCTTGCTCTGAGCATCACCTCATCAGCCTCATCCCACAGCACTCCCACTGCACCAGGACTAGGGTCTCAGAGACTTTGCTGACCTGACTGGCATCGAGTTACCCACTGCCCAAGGTACCATTTCCCCCTTTTCATCAAATCTGAGCATTTCTTTAGCTTACAGAACCCACCTCTGCTAGAAACATCTATTACTCAGCACAATAGCCTGGATCCAGACAAACGTATTTGGCCTCTTTCATCATCCAGTCTCTGTATTTTCTTCTGATTTCTAAGACCAATGGAAGGGTTTTATCCTATCCTGTTGTGTCAGGAGCTGTACCCAAGATGGGTTAGAGGAGACCTAGCAAACCCTCTGGCAGCTCATGGCACAGCAGTCAGGGATGCTTAACACACAGGAGAACATGCAGCACTCCAATATCCAAAAGAACAGGAAAACAGTATCTCTGTCCATGAGCAGAGATACTGGAAGTTAGTCAAAAGAAAAACAAAAAAAAAAAGAAAAAAGAAAAAAAGGCAACATAAGCACCTGCAGTGTCAAGCCCCTTTTCCATGACTTGACAAAACACCTTCCCTTCAGGCTGACAAGATCTGGGCTCACTCATCATGCCAGGAATAAGGGTTCCCCCCTTAGGGCTTTCTTTTTTCCCTCAGTTAGTTTGAGCAAAGAAAGCAAGAGCAACTGGACAGCTGAATAGTAGCACTTACAAATTCCCATGAAGGTTACCACTTGCACTTGCAAATTCCCTCCTGAAGACTTAGAAATTCCTGGCTTCTCCTTGAGAAGGGCTCAGCTCGGGTGGAGCAGCTGGGCAGAGGTGGGAGCCCACAGGGTGCTGAGGGAAGCTCCTGCTCGGCACAGGCTCCGCTCCGGCGCCTGGCAGAAGCACAGGAAGCCCAAAGGATGCCTGCAACAGATGTGTGCATCCTGAGCCAACAGGGAGGAGAGGAGAGCAGGGCAGGCATGGAGCACGGAGCACGAAGCAGGGGCGTCGCTCTCCAGCCAAACCCCGTCCCGGCTCCTCTCCCAGGCAGCAGCTCTGAAGCTGGTGGATAAGCAGGGCAAGAAAACTAAGCGGGATTCACCAGCCCCAAGCAGAGCTTTTCACCTCCCTCCTGCTCTGCTTACCGTGATGCTGAAAGCACAGAGAGAAAAACCTGGGTTTTAAAAGAGCAGGCGCGAGGCAGGGAGATGCTGGAGAGGCGAGCAGGCCAGGCAGGTGAAACAGAGCAGGTGGAGGAGCTGCACCGAAATGGTCACCAGCCCCATCTGACCTACCAACAGCTCCAAGCCGAGTTAAAACATGTAATGTCAGCCCATTACCACCCTCTCTATATGCTAAATGGATTATATTTGGTTCAGCTAACACGAGAGAGAGCACGCGAGCGAGCGGCTCCTGAGTGATTGCAGGGTGTGCGGGAGACAGGGTATTTGGTGCTGTCATCTTCTCACATCCTTCTTCCTCTTTGCAAGTCACAAAAAATTTTTTTAAATTACTACAAACGTCCAGGTGTCCAGCAGAAAAAGGTCAGCTAAGCCACAGGATTTAGTAAAAAATCAAGGAACCATAAAAAAAGTCAGGTAAGCGACTCTATTACATCCAGGTTCGCGTGCCACAGGCAATGAGTTAGCAAGGTTTTATGGAGAATAACGAGGGTGGTTTGGAGGCAGCCCATGCCCTGACTCCAGCTGCAACCTCCTCCCCCTTCAGCCGGGTCCAGACCCCCAGACGCCTCCCCTACCATCACAGGAAAAAGACTTTTTGTCTGGTTGGCTGATTTGGGATGCAGAGAGCCATGCCCGGCTCGGCTGCCTCTGCAGCCCAGGGCAGAGCAGGGCACCAGCCGTAGCTGTCAGAGAGGGCTGCTGGCTAATCCAGCCTTGCCGATGCTCCAGGGGGAAAGCCAGACCCCAGGGCAGGGCAGATCCTGGGACATGCTCCAGATCCATTAGAGAAAACCATGCTTCAATCTAGCTAATTCAACCTCTGTATCAAGATATCCAGTAAGATTTAAATAAACCCCATAAAAAGGCATTTTCTTTACACGACCATATCATTAGACTCTCGCCTGAACTCCAAATCAGATTCGGTTGCTCTACCTCAGAAATCCCCCATCCAAAGTCTTCCCTGATATCTGAGATCTCTCCTAGAATACTACTTTACTATCCAAGCAACTTCCTGAGCAGAGCAGAAATATCACCACTCCTCGACAGGTTGGGTCCTGGGCAGGGACACTGACTCTGCCAGTGCTGCCGGAGAGAGCCGAGCAAGCTGGGTGACAGCCAGGAGTGTCCCCAAAGCAGGAGGGAGCCGAAGTCTCCCGTGCAGCCGCAATTCCAGCAGAGCCTCAAGCCGCGGTCGCTGCCAGCCAGGCGCTGCTAACAGGTCTCGCCTCTTCACGTGCGGAGAGCAACCCGCGCTCGCTGCATCACGCTCCGGCGTGGCACCAGCACTCCCACCGCCAGGTATTCCCGCAGAGATGCCATGAGGCAGCCCAAGAAACACGAAAGGCAAACACGTGTGCCAGCCAAATGCCAGCGGGAAGGGGATGCTGCATGGAGCGGGCCTGCCCGCCGCGATCCGGCAGCCGTGCTTGCGAGCGGAGAGGAGCTGCGGCCGAGCCCCAGCGGAGCAGCACTCCAGCTCCTCGCTGCCGGAGTCTCCTGCCATTAGCTTCCTGCCATACTCACATTAAACCCCCCAGGAAGGCCCAGCCCCGGCAGATTTGAGACCCCGAGCATCATCTCCCGCACCCCGCCTCTCGCTGCTCACAACCCCGGCGCTGCACCACGTCCCCTGCCCGCAGCACCGCTCCGGCGCTGGGCAGCCCCTGCCACGAGCTGCTGCTGTACCAGCAAAAACGGTGGCAGCGGCAAAATAATGAGAAAAAAAATAATCGAAGCAATACTTCAAGAGCCGTGCTGGGCACGAAGCAGCGACACAGCTCCAAGGCTGGGGCGGGCTGGGCTGGCTGTCCCACCAGGCCAACCGCCCGCAGCCTGGCTCTGGGCTGCAGGCACCCTCCACGACCAAGCGGGAGATGGAGAAAAGACCCCAGCGCAGTGGCACGGATTGTGCTGAGAGAACGAGCACGCACCTGCTCCGTGGCTCCATGGCCGGGCAAAGCCTCCCCCGGCTCGGTTCATCCCCAGAAACGGAGACCACCTGCCCACGGCTCCCGGCGCATCCATCCCCCGCCGGGGCTGCGAGGAGGAGGAGGGTGGTGGGCAGAGGCGGCTCCGCACACAGCCACGGCCCCCGGAGGCAGCCCCACGGAGCAGGGGAGACCCAGACGGGACTCCGGAGACGGCCCCACCGCGGCCCCGGGGACCACAAGGGACCTCGGAGGTGACCCCGAGCAGAGCTCCGCAGGGAAGGGGAGCCGAGCCGGAGCTCCCCCCACGCGAATGCGGGCGGGTTTCCTCCTCCATCCCCGGCCCTCTCCCGAGGGCACGGGCTGCCAGCACTGCCCGCGGGCCGGGTAACCCGGGCTGGCACAAGAGGCCGGGGCCACGGGGCCAGGATCCAACCCGGGGCCGGTGCCTTTGGCGGGGGAGTCGCTCCCTGCCTGCTCCCCAGCCGCAGACGTCGCGGGAGGCGCAGAGACCCTCGGCTCAGCATCCCACCCGCTCCCGGTAGTCCCGGTCGCCGCTCACCTTCCACGGCGGCCGCGGCGGCGGCCAGGCAGAGCAGCACCACCAGATCCGCAGCCATCGCCTCCTCGGGCCCCGCAGGCGTCAGCCGCTACCGGCGGGCGGCCGTGAGCGGGCATGGGGGGTGCGTCCGCGGGCCGGGTGGCTCCGGGGCAGGGCGGGCCGGGGCCGCGGACGGGACGGGCCGGTGGCGGTGCCGGTGCCGNCCCCCGCCGCCGCCCCGCCAATCCCCGCGCCCGCTCGGCCACGCCTCCACCGCAGCCCCTCCAATCCCCGCGCCGCTCCCCGCCTCGGCCACGCCCCCGCCGTCCGCGAGCGCCCGTGCGAAGGGGGACGGCGCCCCCTGGCGGCCATGGCTGCCCCTCACGCCGTGCCTCCCCTCAGCAGCACCCGCGACGGGGCGGACCCGGCCCCGCAGAGCCGGGACGCGGCAGGGCGCGGGCGGCGACAGCAGCGGGGACGCGCCGGCGGGATCACAGCACCGCAATCCCGCTTCCCTCTCTCACCCCCAGAAGGAATCTAGAGCGAACTCACAGCCCCACAGAGACGGGGCCCCTGTTCCCAGCCGCCCCCAGCGTGGCCGCTCCCCTCAGTCTCAGGCACCGCGGCCGCAGGGGTCGGACACAACGCGGGTCCCCTTCAGCCTCTTGCCTTCTCCTGCACTGCACTCCCCCTTCGCTGGGCATCGCTCCGGGCGCCACGGCCACATGGGCGCCCGGGAGCGGCGGCCTGGCTCGGGGGACACCGGGATGCTCAGCCCCTCAGCCGCAGCCCCGTCACTGCCAGCCCAGGGCCGTGCCCTGTACACACCAGCCCAGCCAGGAGCCATCTACACCCGCAGCCTCCAAAAGGAACCATCCAGGAGGATGCTCGCCCGGTCCCGCTCACCGCACGCCCCGCCCCGGTCAGCCTCGGAGGGCTCAGCATCCCCCGCTGCTCCGCTGCCCACCCGACAGCAAAGCTGAGCCTGGCCCGCCCCGTCAGGGATCCCAGCACATCGGGGTTAGGGAAAGCAGCACACGCGGGTTCGGGAAAGCAGCGCGGGCAGGGCAGGCAGCATCGGCTCATTCCAGTCACGGCCGCATGCCACGGTGGGTCCAGAAACCCTGCAGAGACACCGAAGGCTGGGAAATCGTCAGCTTTTCAGGGGAAAAGCGTGCAAAAAAGAGTCAGAGGTGCCACGGGAACAAGAGTTTCCCTTTTGCGGTTGTGCAAAATATATTTGCAAGCAGCTCCTATTCAGCTGAGCAAATAACTGAAAAAATTGCCAAGAAGCTTCTGGCTAAGTTTTAAGGAAATTTGCTTTCATCTTGACAACCCTTCTTCATTTCCTTCCCATGAATATCTCAGCAATCCAGTTTACTCACTCAGAGGATCACAGAAAGAAAACTGTGAAGTAAATGTCAGTATTATTTGCATCTTTATCCAGTCTGCCATAAAAGCAACACCATGTTATTTATCTGATCTAGCACAACTCAGTAACAGCTCAAGTATAGAATATTCATGATGTGCAAAGCAAAAAAATGTTAATCATTTGAGAATACAAGAGACGAAGAGCTGAGCCTGTGAGTTATCCAGAGAAGTGCCTCATTTTGGGGAGGGGGGGTTTCCTCCCAAATAATAGTTGTCAACTGAAAACCTTGCATTCAGAAACTAACATTTGACCAAAAAAAAGCCTGACAATTTCTGTAGGGTAAAAAAAAGAATAATACATCAATATTCTTCTGATTTCTTTTCAGCTGGCCAAAGAGTTGGCTGCGCTGGGTGAAAGCCAGCTGTGTTTGTTCAAAATGTTTTCTGTTCTGTCAGCCCTGCTCCGACTCTCCCAACAGCAAGGCTTTGCTTCTCCTGGAGGACACGTCTCCAAAAAAGCTGTGTACCATCTGGGGGTGGGAGTGGGAAGATGGCAGCATCCTGTCACAGGGCCACTCTTCCTTGCACACCCAGTGGGATTGTCACCACCTGCCCCAGAGACAATGCCCACCAGCGTCCCCTTGGAGGGCACATCAAGGGCATTAAAGCCTGATGGGGTTTTGGCCACATTTTGCTCTATTTTCCTCTCTGAGCAAAATATGTGGGAGGCAAGCACCCCATAGAAGGCAAAACCACCCTCTGGGCTACCAGCAAGCTCCAGTTCTGCCCAGCAGGCCCCTGTGAGGGAAGGACACAGGGCACAGACCTGCTCAGAGTACCAGCAGCCCCGCAGAGGGAGGGCTTTGGGTGGTGCTGTGCCCGGGGGGCACAGCCGGGCCCTCAGTGCTCGCACCCCGCAGCAGCACATGGAGATGGCGGCAGTCGGCTGCCAGAATTAGCTCTGTCTTAATTAACAGCTTTGCCTTTGTTCTCAGATGCTGCTTCAGGAGATGCCAAAGCCTTTGTGGAGGATGAAGATCTGGGATCCCAGTGAAAGGAAGCATCAAGATTTATCATATGGCACAGCACAGATTTCCTTCACAAAAAACCCTCATAACCACCTTCGAGAGCAGAGGGGTCACAGCCTCTGCAGTCCCTGTGCATCCCCACCACACTGGCTGTGACAGGAGCAGCTGAAGCACAAACATGAATCCCACCAGGCCGTCCTTGTGCTCTGGTAGCAGCAACCATGGTACAAGGGAGGCTCTAGAGGGGTCACCCCAAATTTTTCAAGCTGGGAAGCGGCAAGCCCCCACTCTGGGAGCCTGACATCTCCTGTGACAGTAAGTGGGGGGTGACCAAGGCTCCTGCCCTGCACCAGAGCCACCACCCAGCTCAGACCGNAGCTTGCCTGTGCATTAATTGTAGAGGAAAAGCCTGCACCTACAGCATCCTCTCAAGAGTCAAAGCCTGGTAAATCCTCTCCCTGATAAGAGAGGCAGGTCCCTTCAATATTCCAGCATTCCAGACCTGTCTGTTTTGCACCACATAACAAGAGCTAGGTGAGACAGGTAACAAGGGCAATGCTGGCAAGCAGCATCCAGCCCCTGCAGCATCTTCTGTGCAGCTGAACCCCTTCCTGTGAGTCTAAATAAATGTAATATGATGTAATAACATTAATTAGCAGCATTAAACGTTCAGTGTATTCAAGGCACAACTCAGCCACTTGGCACAGTGCAACCCAAACTGCTTACTGTTCTCTCAGGGGAAATAACCTCAGGGAGACTTCTGGGCTTGAATACCATTGGGAAGTTGAAGGGAGAGAGGGAGGGAGAGAAGTTATTGTCCTCTCCAGGCATTCACAGAAAATTCAGGTGTCTTATCAGAGCAGAAGAAGCTGTAGGAAGGACAACTCCTTTGTCATGTGAACAATTTGAAGACTAAATTGAAGTGAGACGTGAAGAAAAAGTAGGTGAGATGAAGGTTAATTTGGAAATCAGAGTGAGAACAGAGGCAGCTGGGCTATGGAAGAGTCTATTAATTCCCTGGGCAAGAGATGCAGCCTGGGCCAGGCCACAGAGTAACTCCTAGCACAGTACAGAAAGATAAATTGCAGGTTCTGCTGGTGGAATATTCTGTTTATTAAGTTCCAAAATAGGAGACAGTCAAGTGCCAAGTGCCTCGAGCCTCTCAGTGCCTGAGAACATATTAATCACTGGTGGGAGCAGTGTTCAGGCAGCTCAGTGTCACACCAGGCACCATGTAACAGGATGGACACACCACGCCCTCCCCTCCACACTGCCACTGAGATGGGGAACAAGGCAGGGGAAGGCACCTGCTCCTCCAGCAATGGACAGCAAAGACAGATAAAGATCAACAAGTTCCTTTCGGAGTGAAAGAATTCACTTTGATTCATAGATTTCTGCCACCTGACTTTTCCTCTTAACCGGGTTTTTCAGGGCAGTTGCAAGTCTCAGCAGACCTGCCAGCTGTGGGACAACACAAGCACAGATCAGCCATGCCACTTTCTCCTCGCTTTCCCTTTCTTCCTAGGATCTCCAGGTGGAAGGATCTCTTTGTTCCCTTTGAAGGCAGAGGATTAACAAAGGCAAATGCAAAAGAGAAAAACAAAAACTCCTTTGTCTGAGGATGGATGACATCTTTTTATCTGTTTCTAATCTAACTTCAACTTCCATTTCTTTAGGAGGGAAAAAAAAATCCAAAGATTAAATTTTATGCCAAGGCAAGCTATAATAAGTGACAGAAACACTCCATCTCCGGGTCCCTGCTAGCTCTGTGAAGTCAGAACATTCACAAGGAAGAAAGCAAAATATAGACAGACAAACACTTTCAATGGAGATTTAAAATAAAAACTCTCCTCATGTTCCAAATGCAAAAGCTACAGAAAAATATGTCGCTTCTCCAAGGAAATTTCATTATCTTGAAGCGAAATGCAATTTATCTTTGGAAGCTTTAAAAAAAAAATAGTAGGGAGGGGAACCTGCCACAAGAGTTTCACTTTATCTCAGCGTTTGGTTTGTTGCAGTCTGAGCTGTGTTCCCACATCTGGAAGCACACAAAGGGTGGGAAGTTTTTAAGGTGCAAGTCCATCCAAAGAAGGAGGGAGTAGGGAGAATGGTCCAGCCCACTCCATATCTGCTGCTTCAGGGTCCCATTCAGATATTTTCCTTCTGAAATCACACATCAGGGTGCAAAAAGCTGCCTTGGATCAGGTGCTCACCTCATGCACAGGAAACTTGCCATTTTTTCCTGCTTTGTCATGATGAATTTGCAATCGTCACCTTGATCAATGGTCCCATGAACAC